>JBBPDJ010000023.1:13057038-13085682 GCA_037974625.1 Cucumis cinereus
AGAAAATTCTACGAATTAATTCCTCATGAATGCTCCAAATTAATCCTATACATAACAATTTAATTAACAATTTTTTCTCAAATTTACCCTTCCAAGTAGTTCTTTTTGTCGACTCTCCAATTAATTCGTAGGAGAAACCTTACCAATTAATTCTAGCCATAGCTCCAAAAGAACCTTCAATTAACCAAGAATAATTCTCAAATTAATTCTTAAGTAACTTTATTGGGTATCCAAAAATCTAAAATAAAATACTAAATACTTTACCCATATAACTAACGGCCGCGATCTTGAGCGACAACGGAAAAATCAAATCCGGAAGATTAAATGGCATCAGCAAACGAAGAAGCGAAAGGATTGAGTGAAGCAAATGTCGGAAACCGGCAAAAGATAATAAAGAAAACAAAGGAGGGCAGCGGCTGAGAAGAAGATGAAGAAGAAAAGAAAATTTATAAGTTTCACGCTCTCCAATGCGTCCCTAAATTAATAAATAATATTATTATTATTGTTTATTAATAAATAATAATAATATTTTTATTTTTATTATTATCTTTTCCAAATCAAATAAATCTTTTCCTTTTCCTTTTCCTATTCTAAAATCAATCAAATCTTTCTCCCTCTTCTCTCAATTATCTTTTAACCAAAAATAATTAAATATATATACCCATATATATATATTTAATTTCTTAACCAAAATATTAACATCCCAAAACAAATTAGATTCCAAAATAAATCCAACTTATTATTTTAAGATAATTAACCTAAAATTATCTCAAATTTTTGGGATGTTACACCAAATTACGTACTTTCCATCAACAGAACTTCTGGAGAAACAAGAAGAGTGTCTCCAAATAAGCTAAACCAACATTCAACTTAGGAGTTATCTTTTTTCTTGTACCTAAAGAGAAAGGTAACGCTACTTTCATAGATTTTCAACTATCAGGTAAATCCATCATTTAAACCCATAAGAAGATGAATAGCAGAGAAATTAAAAGAGAAAGGAAAAGAAACAACACTAAATATAAATAAAGGGGTTTTTTCAAATATAGAAAAAAAAAAACTATTTACACTTCATAAAAAAAAAAATCACTAAAAGACAAAAATTAATTACATTTGATTTTTCTATAAATTGTAAATATTTTACAAATATTTCTATTTTTGATAATTTCTCATAAAAATAAATCAATCATTTAAATGAAACATGTCTTTCATCTTATACAAGCTCTCTAAGGTTCAGTATGAAGACAAAGATAACAGAAAAATCTCAAAGATTTTGCTAAATTTAAATTAGAAAAAATCTCAGAAATAACCAAACATCGTTGATCTAAAAAAATCATTAGGAAAGTGAAATAGCAAGTGAGTTGATGTTTATCATACCTCGCACGTTTGATTTCTTGCTCATTCTTCATTGGAAGAAGACCTCCATCAAAGACAAAAACAGGTTTCACTCCATAGTGTCGATGTAAATTGATTCTATACATACACTAATCAATGTGCCTATAAAAATGAATAGAATATAGAGAAATAGTCACAACCAACATAAAAAAAATATAAGTATTTCTACTCTCTTTTGCTTATTTACCTAAACTATTATTTAACCACTTCGATATATGATAAACTCTAGATGATAGTTAAGAGTCTACACAATGTTGCTGCCAAAACTACTTTCTTCGTCTTCTTATTTTTCCTCGTAAATTTTATAACTGAAAAAGCCAAAAGAACCAAAACAACGATAAGAAATCAAGTGTTAAGCTAACACGAAAGCTACCAAGCCAATTTCACAAACTGGATATTCGAGATATCGGGTATAGATGCAGGAGTGACAATCCAATATATTTGACCCAATAGAAAAAGGAAAAACTGAAATCCATTGGAAAGAAAGGAGACTGGAGAAACTTAGAGGTGGGTTTGGACGGCCAAACGAAGGGTTCGATCGCTGCTGGTTTGCACGATGGGTTTGGACGGTCGAACGAAGGGTTTTTTAAGATGCTGGAAGGGTTTGCGATTTCACCTTTAGGTTTGCACGAAATTTTGGGCGAAGAACTCATGAACTAATGAGGGTTTCAAACGAAATTGGAAGAAAGGGAGAAATGGAGTTTTGGGTGTGCTTTTTGCGACAAAATTTGAAGAAAGGGACGAAATTGGGTTTTTTGAGAGAAGTGATAAGGCACGCACGAACGAAATTTAGAAGAAAGGGATTTTTTAGCGTGTTGTTTTCTGAAAAATTTTAATTCAACCCTATTAACTGACGACTAAAATCCGTCAAATAAAAAAAACTAAACTTGACAGATAAAAACCGTCAAGTAATGTAAAGATTCTAAAAAAATCTTCATTATTCTGCTTTTTGTTTATTTTTTATTGTTTTTAACATTACTTGACAATTTTGTATAAAACTGTCAAGAAATGAAAAATTCAAAGTGTCAAGTAAAGTGTTTTTTTGTAGTAGTGGACCTTGCAACACGTTGAGATTGTGATGCGTTGAGGTGTCATTAAAAGTGTTGAGGCCTTACCATTTGACTTGACTGTTAAAGCGTTACGACCGTTGAGGCGTTACATATCTCTTGCATTAATGCTCTTATATTCGTTGAGGCGTTACGAAACTCAACACTATAGATAGTCCTCATTCTTCTCTCATTTTGGATCATAACTCCCTCAAAAGTTCTTTTCTTTTTAGTTTTCGAGCAAAGTCATTCAAGAATGTTGGTTTTCCGATCGATTTTGATGCAACTTCGATTAAGTGTTTTTGGATGTTTTATCATGGAGACAACATGACAAATCAAGAACTGTTTGCACTCCAAGTAGAACAGCGAAACGTCTTAAAGAAAGTGTGATTCGCGACTCAACATTCATCTACCAAGTTTTTGTTTTGCAATTAGGCGTTCAGTATACGTATCTACCAGTTCAGGCGTTGTTCAGTCTAGGCATCCTTAATCTAGGTGACCAACTAATGAGGTAATCAAGTTCCAAGCATCTTCTGATTTAGGCGTTCAAACATCTAGATGTCTAATTGTTACTTTCAGTGTCTGCTTCACCATATCTTCCAGTAATTACACCAACAATGAGTAATTGAGTCGTCTATATGATTGGCTCATCCATCTCGACATTATTGTTTCTCGACAAAAAAAATGATTTCTAAAACTCTAAAATCATCACTATAATGAATCAGTTGAGTGGATAGTAGATCAACAACACAATCATGTATATGTTTTTAAATCGTGTATATGTCTTTGTTGACGTGAATTTTTTTGGTACTGTCTCTCAATATCTGACTCTACAGATACTTTAATAAACACTACTTTTATTAAAGAAACATAGAAAGACAAATAAATAAGGTACTTGAATAGACGCTGAATTCAAGTGGTTACAATGTTTTATAACTTTGAGAGTTTAAAATGTTTCAAATTAATAGTTGGAGGATGCACATCCAAAAATGTAAGTCACTGCTTCAGAGTGTACAGTCAAACAAATTTAACTTGTGTTCATTTCATCAAAAGTTACAACATACAATTGAATTGAAGAAAATGTAGTAATTAGACTATATTTCATTCTAAATCCCTTATTTGAAACATGCATCTTCTTATGTTACCTAGAATTAGAACAAATTAACAATACAATACACAATCAATCTCATTTTTAATGACAAATGTGAACCGAATGAGGGGCTCCATGCATGGAATATTCATGCAGCGACAAGTAATTGTTGCGCTACCAAAATATTATACCAAAATCTTGATCAAATCTCATTTCCACTATGAAATTTGAGCAATCAATATGATAAAGTATGTGTGTAAAAATTATTTTGATCTTTATACTATCAAGGTTTTTCAATTATACTTTCGCTTGTCAACAAATTCATTCTACTTACAATAAACTTGAGCGTTAACTTTACCAAAAACTATTAAATAATAACAATAATTTTCATGCGATAAAATACAATATATAAAATTGTTTTCAAGATTTATAGTTAAATTGTTAAGAAATAATCGAAAAAAGTTTCTTTTTAAAATTAAACAATAAATTAGTAGTGAGATCAAATTTAAGATTTTTTTAAAGTAAATAGACTAAATTTAGAGAACTGAAAATATAGATACTAAACTTAAATAAATTTCGAAGTATATGGATTCAAAAATGATATTTTAACCAATTATATATATATATATAACTATGGATTGTGTTATAAAACTATGGACTTTGACCTGTTCGTTCATCCGACTTGTTGTTTCGTGTCTACCAAATCTTACCAGTGCTGACAGATCAATGTCGTCCCAATTGCGAACTGTGGGTGTCTTATAAATTCGCGCCAATCTCAGATTTGTGGGTTTCAAAACCCTAAACCCTCGAAATCAATTCATGCTCTGTGCTTCTTCTTATCAGCGATTCAAATCACTTTCGTTTTGTTTTCCTCGATTATCAATCAATTTCTCCTCCCAATTTTCCTCAATCACTCATGACGAAGACCTTCCCAATTTCTTCGATCATCTTCTTTGGCAATGCAACGGCATTCAGCAGAGCAAACAAGTTCATTCCGCCACCGTTGTCACCGGCGCCTATTGTTCAGCGTTCGTCTCCGCCCGGCTTGTGTCCATCTATTCCCGTTATGGGCTTGTTTCTGATGCCCGTAAAGTGTTTGATTCTGCGCCATTTGAAGGTTTGTCGAACTTGTTGTTATGGAATTCCATTATAAGAGCAAATGTATATCATGGGTATTGCATAGAAGCGCTTCAACTTTATGGGAAAATGAGAAATTATGGGGTTTCGGGGGATGGGTTTACTTTTCCTCTGGTTTTGAGGGCTTCTTCTAATTTGGGTAGTTTTAACTTGTGCAAAAATCTACATTGTCATGTTGTGCAATTTGGGATCCAAAATCATTTGCATGTGGGGAATGAATTAATAGGGATGTATGCTAAGCTTGAACGAATGGATGACGCCAGGAATGTGTTTGATAAAATGCGCATCAAAAGTGTAGTTTCTTGGAACACTATGGTTTCTGGTTATGCCTATAATTATGATGTTAATGGTGCTTCTAGGATGTTTCATCAAATGGAGTTGGAAGGGGTTGTGCCGAACCCAGTAACTTGGACTTCATTGTTGTCGAGCCATGCTCGGTGTGGTCATCTTGAAGAAACTATGGTATTGTTTTGCAACATGAGGATGAAAGGTGTCGGTGCCACTGCTGAAATGCTTGCTGTGGTGTTATCTGTTTGTGCTGATTTAGCTACATTGAACAGGGGTCAGATGATTCATGGATATATGGTCAAGGGAGGTTTCAATGATTACTTGTTTGCTAAGAACGCACTTATAACCGTATATGGAAAAGGAGGAGACGTAGGAGATGCAGAGAAGTTATTTCATGAGATGAAAGTGAAAAATCTTGTGAGTTGGAACGCTCTTATATCCTCCTTTGCTGAATCTGGATTATATGACAAAGCTTTGGATTTGTTCACTCAGCTGGAGAAAAGGGAAGCCTATCCAGAGATGAAACCAAATGTTATAACTTGGAGTGCAATCATTTGTGGATTTTCTTCCAAGGGACTAGGAGAAGAATCTTTGGAAGTCTTTCGCAAAATGCAGCTTGCAAATGTGAAGGCGAACTCAGTGGTGATAGCTAGAGTTTTATCGATTTGTGCTATGCTAGCAGTTCTTAATCTTGGTAGGGAAATGCATGGCCATGTCATTAGAGCCCGGATGGATGATAACATATTGGTAGGAAATGGACTGATTAACATGTATACAAAATGTGGAAGTTTCAAGCCTGGATTTATTGTGTTTGAAAAACTTGAAAATCGAGACACACTCTCATGGAATTCAATGATTGCAGGATATGGAATGCATGGACTTGGTAAAGATGCTCTAGCAACTTTTAATGATATGATCAAATCAGGATATAGACCAGATGATGTTACCTTTATTACTGCTCTGTCTGCTTGTAGTCATGCTGGTCTTGTTGCTGAAGGCCATTGGCTTTTTTATAAGATGCGACAGAACTTCAAGATTGAACCTCAGATAGAGCACTATGCATGCATGGTCGATCTTCTCGGTCGTGCTGGGCTTGTGGAAGAAGCAAGTAACATAGTCAAGGGCATGCCAATCAAACCCAACGCTTATATCTGGAGTTCTCTTCTCAACTCTTGCAGAATGCACAAAGATACAGATCTTGCAGAAGAAGCTGCATCTCAAATTTCCAATCTGAATTCCAAGATAACCGGAAGTCATATGTTGCTATCGAATATTTTTGCTGCAAGCTGTAGATGGGAGGATTCTGCAAGGGTGAGGATCTCAGCTAGGATTAAGGGCTTAAAGAAAGTTCCTGGGTGCAGCTCGATTGAGGTGAAGAAGAAGGTTTATATGTTCAAAGCAGGACACTCAATTTCAGAAGGTTTAGAGAAAGTTGATGAAATTCTTCATGATTTGGCTTTTCAGATAGAAAATCATGATTTTGATGACTCCATTATTGAATAGAATGTTCAAGAACATAACTGAATTCTTATACCAAAAAACTCTCCATATGTGTGAAGCTCTTCATTGTGGTTTATTCTGACCTGATGTGAAGATCAAAGAAATAGAAGGGGGAAATACCTGATTATATAGATTTATACAACAGAAATGGTGTTGTCTTTTATGAATTTGCTTGGTGCAAAGATTTACCAGTGAAATTAATAGCCTGTGACTGAGAAAATTATCTGAATTTTGGGTTGAGTTTCATTTGTTCCTACACTTAAAATCTATATTTTCATTCGAAATCACTCTATTAACCAAGTTTCAGGCACCAAAATCCACATAATCAAGAACTAAAAGTTATCACTCCACTCAACTAGCAAAGTACTAGTATTATCAACCATGAAGTAGTACTTGTATTATCAACCATGAAGTTAGATGTTCGATTTTTTTAAACCACATTGTAAAAAAAATGGTTAAAAGTGCAAGCTGTTGGAATAACTGTACAAGATTAACGAGAGGTAACTGAATTTCAAGAAAAAAGTGGTGCCCCATAGCATTGAAGTACAGAAAGGGTTCCATTCAACGTCATCATGGTTAGGAAATGCATGAGCAGGCAGATTAGGTATAAAAGTCCCTCCATGGAATTGTGAGAATCGGTGAAAAGTAATTTTGGCATCCCTTCAAAACGGGAACAAGATGAGCCATGCCTGAAATGATGTAGAGTAGATAAGTCGGTAGCAAATTTGTGGGAAAGAATAGAAAAAAAATACATACATATAGTATAGGTATAGGAAAGTTTCAATTCAAATGTGTAAACAGCACACATGGCTTTCAATTGATTGGAGATCTTCAAAACCCTAGGTCAACTCCAACAAAATGCAAGCGTTTGACTTATCAAGGAAAACCTCTCAGAAACAAATTTTTGTCTGTGCGTAGGTAAGAGGACTATATGCAGCAATTAAAAGTAAAACCTAACAAATCCAAGAGCAATAGATAATTGATCAATACAGAGAATGTTGAATGATTAATAATAGTCAGCGAGTTTGAACTCCCTTTTAGACCAAGAAACACTTGCACCGATCCAAAATGAGGGAGTGGAAGTGAAGGACAACTCTAACCCCCAAATAAGGGCTAAGGTGATTGTGATTATACACAGAGGACCCCCTTTTCCAACAGAACATAAGAATGTATAATGTTGGGAATGCACAAAATCTGGTATATGCATGGCTCTTTCGTGCAATCATGAGAGAATACCAAAACCACATATAATGTTGGGAATGCACAAAATCTGGTATATGCATTGCTCAACAGAAAATTTGGACAATCATCTAAGTTTTAGTGTTTATTTGCTGAAAACCACATTTCAGATCCAGCCCCAGAAGTTAAAAGCTTTTAGCAAAATGATGACAACGAGAAAAAGAAAAGAAAGCAAAAAGAAGTTCGGACGATTGAAACATACACAAAAGAAATAGGCAACATATTTTGAAGTATATACTAGTTGAAATATTACCTAATGCAGAATGGGAGAAAAATAGCTAGGGCTCACCCTTGACAAGCTCTTCAACAGAGTTTTTATATTTCCCAATCAATTCCCTATTTGAATAGAGAATCATTAATATATACATTGATGAATGACACAATTTAATGAGAACCAGAGGCAGAAAATAGTATCGTATCACCATACCTTCGATGACTTAACAACTGCTCATGTTCTTCTAGCTTTTTCTTCTGTCCCTCTACTGTCTGCAACCCAAAAAAAACAATATCCTTACCTTTTTGCTCCACAAGAAAATATATCGTTCAAACCAATAAAACAAAAGTCGCAAGGAAATAGGACATTCTTGGAGCAGCCTCAGCCTTCACAAAAGCAGTCCATCGGTTTAACGGTTTGCACTTGCAGTAAAGAGTTAACGGGTAACAAATGAAACGCTACTTCATCTGTTCTCAACAAATGAGAATTGTACTGTCTACTAAAACCTTTTGTCTTATAAACCATCAACACCAACATTTAGACACTAACAAAGAAAAAGTTAAACAATTGAACATCTATACTTCAGCAAATTTGATAAATCCCATCTGCAATGGTGGATTGGTTATGTCAAACACAAGAACACTCAATAACCTGAGCATACAGGAAAAAGAAAACAGAGTTCCAATATACCATAGCCTTCGAGCTAAGTGATCCAGATATCGAGTTCAACAGTTGCTGGCACTTCTCAAAGTGGTTATTTAGATCATTAACCTTCCAAACGTTACAAGAATAAATTATCAGAGCAAACAAGATTATAATTAATCTTAAGGAAGAAATTTAAAAAACAATCAAAATTGATACCAATGCATCAGATTGCTGATCTCTAGTTCCATTCTCAATTGCATCCGCTAATTTCTCCACAAGCTACAACACACAAAACATCGAAGAATGTCAACAAACACAAAATATAGTACCACAGAGAACACTCAAAATGTTGTGGGAGTTTGAACGCATTACATGAAGTAGATGAAAATGGGAAGCTAGAGATTGGTGCTGATGATATTGCTGCTGCTGTTGCTGTTGCTGTTGTTGTTGCTGCTGTTGTTGTTGCTGCTGTTGCTGTTGCTGTTGCTGTTGCTGTTGTTGTTGCTGTTGTTGTTGCTGTTGTTGAAGAAGCCGCTGCTGCTGCTGTTGTTGATAATGATATTGCTGTTGCTGTTGTTGTTGTTGCTGCTGCTGCTGCTGCTGCTGGGGAAAATGTTGGGGTTGCAATTGCTGTTGAAATTGGGGGGAGGGTTGTTGTTGGGGCTGGATTTGAGGGGAGGGTTGTTGCTGTTGAAATTGGGGGGAGAGTTGTTGCTGCTGGAATTGCTGTTGGGGTTGAATTTGGGGCTGAAATTGCTGTTGTTGGTGGTGAAATGCTTGCTGCTGCTGCTGATGTTGAAGAGAAAATTGTTGCTGTTGGAGGAAGAGGGATTCTTGATTGGAAAGATTAGAGGAATTGGTAAGATTAGGGATGTTGGGGATCATACTCCAGTTTCCTCCTCCAGAGAAATCCATATTGCTGATTTATTTGCTTTCTTCTTCGTATGTGGGAATTTTAGAAATTAGGGTTTATAATTGTTTCTTCTTCATTTCTACGTTTATCGATGGTATCATGGTATGGTTAATTGGATTTCTTTTTTAAGAAATTAGAGGAAATGGGTCTTTTTTTTTTCAACAAATTAGGTAAATAGACACCCCTAACTTTCTCTTCTTTTTTTTTTTTTTTTTTTTTTTTTTTAGTTTTTTCTTCTGACCGTTTTTTAAGCAAATTTGTTCTCTCTCTTTAAAAATAAAAAAATAAAATAAAAACTTTTATTTCCAAACATTTTTCTTTATATTATTTATATTTTTTCCACCAAATTTATTTCAATCTAAAAAAACTAAATATGGATAATATTTTTTTTTGTTTTAAGCCTGTTATTTTTCCAACTCGTTTTTTAATTTAAGTAACGTTTTATTTCTCAATTTCAGTTTTTTTTTTCAAAAATTTTTGTTTGATTATTAATATATTATTGGAAAATAAACAAAAAAAAAATATTAACAAAATATTTACTAGTGTATTTGAATTTTGTTTTTAGTGATTTTTTCTATGAAGTGTAAATAATTTGTTTTTTTTCTACATTTGAAAATTCCGTATTATTAACCTTTAGATGTGGAATACGCTCTTTAATTATATATTCCAAGTCAATTTGATAAAATTTTGAAATTTTATATTTATTATTTTGAGTTTATTTAGTTTATGTTAGTTTGATTAATTAATTTTTTTAATGCTTTAATGGCTAATCAATTATAATTAATTCAAATATAAAGTAGGCACTGCTACGATTGTGGACTAAAACTACATAGTTTTTATCCCTGATATATTGAATTAAGTGAAAAATTAATTGAAATTAGTTGATTATAACTACATTTATTCGAAGAAATGCATCAAGATCAATTTATTGTTTTCCTTCTCTCAATTGAGACAACATAAACTAAATAAATTAATGTAACGACTCAATTTTCTAGATCGAACTGAGGTCGTTATTTAATTAAAACAATAATTTCAAAAGCCAAAATCATGTAAGACTTAAGTCATTTTATTAAATAAATAAATAATAAAAACATATACTTGTAGAAATCTAAATGTTTAAAAATGGTAAATAAAATAATAAAAAATAACCTAGTCTGGATCTCTAACAAAACATAAGAAATTTCATAAATTGGAAAAAAATAAAAATGTTTTATCAACAATCATATAGTTTTAAATGAATAGCGAAAATAAATCGAAAACGACATGTTATCATAGTCTCATATAGTATGGTCACAGATTCTTCTTGTCATTCGTCGACTTTCTTCTACCTTTGTTTAAAAAATAAACATGGAAATGATGAGTATAAAAATACCCAGTAAGGGACCACTACTGGGTCCACTAGGTAAGCTGTTAATTTTCTATTAAGTCTATATCATATGCCACACAGTCTAGTGATCATGTAGGAACACCCAGGTATCAGTCTAGTGAATTTGTAGGAACACATGCATATCAGTCTAGTGAACTTGTAGGAACACACTTATATCAGCCTAGTAAACCTGTAGAAATACATGCAAATCAGCCTAATGAACCGTAGGAACAAATGCAAATCAATCCAGTGAATGCAGCAGGAACACAGATACATACATGGTACACTAGCCTAATAGCTGAAGTTAACAGCTACCATAGTCTAAAATCATTCAAAATCAACCATAAACATATACATAAATTTTAAGTTCAACATTCACATTCATCATGCTTCAGAGTTTTCCTCATAGCAACACAATTTAACTCAATCACACGACTTAACACATCATCACATAAGCATTTAGTGTAACTTATCACACAATCATTCAGTGAAACTCATCACATGATTATTTCAGTCTAGCTCATCACATAATCAATCAGTTCAGCTATCACATAGACATTCTTACTTACTATCAAGGATCCAGTAGTAAATTTCTTACCTCAAATTATCATTAATTCCTTGGCTAATTCCTTAAATCAATCTTAAACATAACAATTTAATTAACAATTTTCCATTAAAATCAACTTTAACTCTTTTAATCTTATCAATTTTGTCACGAAAATTTCAATCCAATTCGTAGGAAAACTCAACGAATTAAATCCAACAATAAATGTCCAACTTATCTTCAAAACTAAAAATTGGTTCAATAAATCTTAATAAATTTCTTAATTTAACTTACTATGGATAATCCAAAACCCGTAATTAACAACAACTGAAAACTACCAACAGCTATACAAAACTCACCCAAAAATCAACTGGCAGCTAATCAACACTGAGGGCGAGGTTGGCGACAGATTTTATGGCGACGGAAGCTAGCACGATGGTCAGAGGAGGTGAGACCAGCAACACGTGCACAGAGCTCGCGCTTGTGGAGTGAAACATAAATTGAATAAGTTGACTATAACTACAATTATTCGAAGAAATGCATCAAGGTCAATTTATTGTTTTTCTTCTCTCTTTTGAGACAACATAAACTAAAAATTAATGTAACGACTCGATTTTCTAGATCGAACTAAGGTCGTTACTTAATTAAAACAATAATTTCAGAAGCCAAAGTCATATCAAACAAATTCATTTTATTAAATAAAGAAATAAATAAAAGCATATACTTGTAGAAATTTAAATGTTTAAAAATGGTAAATAAAATAATTTAAAAAAACCTAGTCGGGATCCCTAACAAAACATAAGAATTTTCATAAACTAAAATAAATAAAAACGTCTCATCAACAATCATATAGTTCCAAATGAATAGTGAAAATAAAGCAGAAGCGACATGTTATCATAGTCTCATGTAATTGTTGGGTTTTATGTCCTAAAACTTGTAGATAGTAAATGTAAATCGTTGACTGTTATTAATAAACAATTATTATTTCAATTTCAATGAATAGTAATTGATTGTTTTAGTCTAATTAACCCAAATCCAATAAACTAACATCTTAAGTTGTTGTATGAGTCTTGAATAGTATGTGGAGACATACAGAGATCAGTGTTCGAGATACAGCTTAAAGGGTCTATAGTATAAGGATAAGTTGGATACCTTCTCCTGGTAACACTATGGATACGTCCTACTTTGTATTTGATACAAACACAATGATTTAATGTGTTCGTGTAGGTGACACAGACGTGGGGGTATCTTATGCAATGAGTTTGCATAAGACTGGATCACGAAATAGTAACCACTAGATGTAACCCTATTGACTAGTTAGGTTTCTATTTCAAATAGGATGACCTAGGCAACTTAGTCTTAATCCTGAGTGTACTATGAACTCCTGTTCACAAGATATTGTCCTTTAATTTGTATGGGTGAGAGTGGTCTGTCTGCCGACTATTGCCTACCATTTTGGGGACAAGACCGAGTGGGGAGCTGGGAACATAATCACACAAGATGAAATTCACTCCATTCCGACTTTAGGGTAAGTAGATGAGTGTTCCCTTAATTGGTGTCTCCAGGACTTGAACAAAGGGCCCTACCCTCTCTATGGCACGAGAGGAATTTCTACTTATTGTTTGGACCATAAGCATGTTGTTCATTAGAGGAGTATTGGTATTTAAGGACCAAGAAGTAACTTAGGGGTAAAACGGTAATTTGACCCAACTGGAGTTACGAACACTTGTGAAGGACTAACTTGCTATTATTGGTCTACCGTGGACACAAAAATATATCTACAGTGAGAAGAGTTCATATGTGAGTCTAGTGGAGTGTACACACAGTTAACGAATATTGATTAATGTGGTTAATGAGTTTAGCCATTAATCTCATATCGTTGTAGCTTCTGATCTCTAGGTCAATGAGATCCCCTTCCTAGCTCGTAAAGAGTAATGAGGTTAATATATCTTAGATATAATTTGAAATGTTCAAATTGACTAAGGGAATTAATATAATGTATGATGATACATTATAATATAAAGTTTATATTTTAATATTCAACTCAGTCACACCGACTTAGCACATCATCACATAATCACTTAGTGCAACTCATCACATAATCACTTAGTGAAACTCATCACATAATCATTTAGTGAAACTCATCTCAAATTTATTTCAGTCAAGCTCCTCACATAATCAATCAGTTTAGCTATCACATAGACATTCTTACTTACTGTCGAGGATCCGGTAGTATATCCCTTACCACAAATTATCATTAATTCATTGCATTTCAAATCAATTTCTCGAATCAGTCTTACACATAACAATTTAATTAATAATTCACCATTAAAATTATTAATTAAGATCAACCTTAACTTTTTTAATCTTACCAATGTCGTCGTCGAAATTTCAATCCAATTCGTAGGAAAACTCTACGAATTGAATCCAACAATAAAGCTCCAACTTATTTTTCAAAACCAAAAATAAATCCAATTAATCTTAATAAATTTATTAATATATCTTCCAATGGGTCTTCTAAAACTTATAATTTAGAACCACCGAAAATTACCCACTACTTTACCAAACTCACCCAAAAACTTATGTATTTTTTAGCTTCACCCAACCCTAGAAATCCTTTTTATAAATAATAATAATAATAACTTATCGTTATTATTTTCTTTTTTTTTCAAAAAGAAATATATATAAATCTATATATATCTATTTTTAAAAGCCACATTTTCCCCTTTTTTTTTTCTCAAACAAATCAAATCTCCTTTCTCTTCCCATTAAATTCCATCCTCTCACAATTTCAATTATATATATATATATATATATATATATATATAATTTTTTAACCAAAATTCCACCAAAAACACAATTTTCCTAATCTTTAAATTAAACAAATAACATCTTTAATCAAATAAATCAACATACACTTAATTTATTTAAGATAATTACAAATAAAATTACCTTAAATTTGAGATGTTCTAATTAATATATACTATAATAAACTATCATGAAAAATAATTAACTAGTCAAACTAACGTAAACTAAATAAACTCAACAATAAATATGCCGTGAAACGTGACAGAAAAGAAGAAAGAAAAAAAAAACTGATTTTGAAATTATGTAAAAAGAAAAATTGAATTTGATAAACAAAGTATTATCCAAATTAAAAAAAAAAAACAAGAAAAATTATACTAACAACCACTCAAAATCGAGTTCTGATTAACCTTTTATCTAAATTTAGTTTTTATAAATCGAAATAAATTTGGTTGAAAAAATATAAATAATATAAAAAAAACATTAAAAGAAAAAAAAGAGGGAGGAGAAGTAAGATGTGTTTGTAAATAAATTTAAAATTGGAAAAAAGAACGAGAGATGTAAAACAAATAAAAAAGAAGAAAAAAAAATCCCATTAAGAGGTCGTTTGGATTGAGGGAATTGTGACGAGAATAAGGGTGAAGATGAGTAAGAGATAAAATATATTTGTGTATGGTACAAGATTTTATAGCTTAGGCATGTGAATGAATAAACTATTCTCATGCATCATTTATGTCATGAATTATACCCATTCAAAATGATGGATTTTCTTCATGTCTATTTTCTTTTCTCTTTTAATACATTTCTTTATTCTTTTATTTTATTAAAATTAATTACACGAAAATTAAATTTATGGTTTATAAAAGTACATTAAAATTTAAATTATAGTGTATAAATGTAAATATTTCAATTTAATAAATTAATATATATATAATGTACATGTATGTATGTATATATGTACATGTATGTATATATATACATACATACTCATACTTATTTTAAATAAATTGTAAATAATTGATGCAATAAAACTATTAATTAATTAATTATATTTGTAGCTAGTTAATGATAATTATTATTAATATAATATCAATTTATTTCTTAATAAATATAATTAGTTTATCATCGAATAATTAAAAGTTTATTAATCATTTTATTATTAATACATCATAATTATATACATTCATCGAATTTATTCCATCAAATTACTCATTTTATAAATACTTGTAATTAATAATTTAATTAATATAATTATTTGATTGTTAAATAATTAATTTTTTTCAAAATTTTGAATTGTGTTTATTGTTTATCAATCAATATATTAAAATTTTATAGAGTTTTCATAATTAATTTTACAAATGAAATACAAAAGGAATTTATTTTCATACATTTTTAATAACATTCTCATGCACAACTAAACACATGCATTCTTAATTCTTTGTAATCTTATTCAACTTATTATTCCAGCAATCTTATTCGACTTATTATTCCAACAAT
This sequence comes from Cucumis cinereus, assembly GCA_037974625.1. Classification (NCBI taxonomy): domain Eukaryota; kingdom Viridiplantae; phylum Streptophyta; class Magnoliopsida; order Cucurbitales; family Cucurbitaceae; genus Cucumis; species Cucumis cinereus. Next base: position 13,072,715 of record JBBPDJ010000023.1, read on the forward strand.
CTTATTCTCATCTCAATTTCTCCAATCCAAACACCCCGGTCAGAAAAAAAATTAACAAAAGAATCATCTCTTTACTCCACTAAAAATATATCATATTTACCTAATTTATTTCAAAACGACATTTTTTCCTATTTTTTTTTCAAAACTACGTTATAAATTCAATTAATAGCTGTTAAGATCTATAAAAACTTTTTTTTTAATTAGGAATTCCATTTAGATAAATTAGATTAATTAAGGTAGGTGCTCAAAATATCTTCAATCCTAATATATAAATAATACCAATATATTAAAGATTAATAAAATATTTATAAATAAAAATAAATTACCTCTTTTATTTTATTTCATCCGAAAAGTCATTTTCTTTATATTTTTAGTCTCATGACCGGGCTAGTGGCCAATACCTAGCCGGACTTTTTTGTTCCATTGAATCGCAGATAAAATTATTTATTTGATTTAAAAGACAAAATGCTTTTGAAAAAAAAAACAACAAGAATCATTAGAAGATTTATTATTTCGATTCCATGAGTTTTCGACGGACGTAGATAGGTCAATCGAAATTTGCAAAACAAATGAATTGTTGAGTTATGTTTTAAATCAAATGTCGCCGGTGAGGCAGTACGAAACCTTTACCTTTTGATTTTGAGTTATTGACAATACTGTAAAAGATGTAATAAAATGTCATCATCTACAAGTGATATATCCTGATAGTAATAGATGAGAAACTATTATGATATGATAATAATAGACAGATATTAGTATATCTCAGTAAAATTTTGCTATATTTATAAATATTTCTGTTCCTTCTATTGTATTTGAAACAACCCCTCTTTTTTTCAAAAGATCAAAATAAACAAAGTAAAAAAAAGAAAAGAATGGATGAAGTTACTGTCCATGTCACTTTTCCATTAATCAATAAATGGTCCATTTCATCTTAGGACTATCAATTTTCTAAACTTGAAGACTAAAATGTAATTTTTGAAACTTCAGACACTAAAAAAAGGAAGGAATCGAATGTTTTTTATCCTAAGATTATTTTTAAAAAGATATTTTGATTTCAAAATGACTTTCATAAAAATAAAAATTTAGTTGATAACCATGTAGTAGTCTATTTTCAAATTTGTAACAATCTAATAAATCTCATCGAATTGAGTACCAAATTTTAGGTTTTTTATAAACTTATTTTAATAACCAGTGAAATTTGGTCGGTTGACCCCTATTAAAGACCCAAAACGTTAACTAATCTTTTTTTCAGAAAAATGTCAAATGATCTATCGTCGTAGTTGAGTGAAGGTACGAATATGCCGTCAATTTATCTCTTCTTCCTCGGTGTGACTTTTTTCTTTTTCTTTTTTTTTTTTTCTCTATTTCCTTCCTCTTTGTCTTCTTCGGCCGACCTTCAATCTTTTTTTTTCTCTTTCTTCTCTGGTAGGACTTTCAATCTGTTATTCTTTTTTCATTTTCTCTTTCCTTTTTAATGGTGGATTGAAAAACCAACATGCAAAAGAACATTGACTGTTCTTCTTTTTTGCCAACGATGTGACCAAGTTCGGCAAAACCAGAGTTGATAGAATGGAAGAACGAGAGAGACCAAGCAAGAGATATACAAAGATATAAAAGATAGCAACAACGAGATTGAGAGAGAGTGAGACCAAGCTAGAGATATAGAGAAAGCGTGATCAAAGGAGAGATAGAAAGAGAGCGAGGGCGAAATGCTTTTTTGTTGGAACACAGTCGGTGGACGTAGCTGTTAAAAACGCAGTAGAAGGTATGAACAACTGCAAAACAAAAACAAGTTAGTGTAAAACGACTGAGTCATGGATCTCGCTCTCTTTAAGACGTTTCGCGGCTCTGCTCAGTGTGTAAACAGTTGGAATTTTGCTACGACGTCCCTAGAATAAAACAGCCAGTACATCGATCAGAATTGCACCTAAACCGATTCGAAAACTAACACTTTGGAAAGCTGCTTGAAAATGAAAAAAAGTAAATAAAGAAAAAACAATTTGAGAAAAATGGACGTAGGGAGAAGAGAGAGCAGTGGAAGTGGATGTGTTAGGGATGATTTGAAAAGAATGGAAGGGGTGGTTTAAATAGTAAAATAAAATAAAAGAAAAAATAATAATATAAAAGAAAATTTGAATACAAAATTTTATGTTTATTTTTTATACCTCACCTCACCTCGCCACACACCGTCCGTCCGATCGGACGGCGACAATGTACGCGTGTGAAAATATCGTCAAGCTCACACTCATCTAACTCCTCATCCCTTCCAAAACATGGGTGCAGTTAGGGTCCAAACCCAAAACTAGAGGCAAGCATATATAAATTAGATCCCACTTGCAAAAACTAGCAATGTGGGACAAAATCATTTGAATTTTTCCTTTTATAAACATTTTTCACCAACAATCCCCCGCTTGAAAAAATTTAACTAACAGCAGTCCCCCATTTGGAAAAAAAAATAAAAACATTTTTCATCGAGCAGTATCAATCCATATAATATTGTGCATAAGCAAGGGTGTCTGTCGACTTGAACCTTTACATAGTGAAGATAATTTAGAATATGATAGAGTAACTCTTGGTTTTGAACTATGAAACTCCTATACATTCTAGCATGATTCTCTCCATATCACTTGTGATCAGTTATTACCCCTTGAACTTCTTTCTTGGAATCTGCAGTCTACAAGTTGGGTTTACCTCACTCGTGATTCATTTTTCTATAGGCTTGAGTCCCATTCTTTCTAAGGTTTTAAAAATCTTCTCTCTGGCCAGTCCTTTCGTCAAAGGATCTGCCAAGTTTTCATCAGTCCGTACGTGATCCACTATAACTTCACCAGTAGTAAGAAACTCTCTAATGGTACTGTATTGACGACGTATTTGTCGTCTCTTGCCATTGTAATACTGGTTCTGAAATTTTGCAATAGCTGTAGTATTATCGCAATGGATCGGTATGGCTGGTACCGATTTATCCCCTATAAGAATCTCAGATAGCAAGCTACGAAGCCAACTTGCTTCTTCACTAATTGTTGCTAGTGCTATCATCTCAGACTCCATCGTTGATTGGACTAGTATAGTCTGTTTCTTGAATTTCCAAGCAACAACTCCACCTGCTATATTGAATATATAGTCACTGGTAGCCTTAGAGTCATCTGAGAGGGAGTTGCAATCAGCATCGTTGTAATCTTCTAGGACAACAGGAAACTTTTGATAATGTAATCCTAGGTTTTGGGTCTTCTTTAAGTATCTCATAACTCTCTCGATAGCATTTCAATGCTTTATACTATGTCTGCTTGTAAACCTACATAATAATCCTACAGCATACACTATGTCTGGTCTAGTGAAATCGACAACATATCTAAGACTACCGATGATGCTCGCATACTGAGTTTGGTTAACACTGTCACCAGTGTTCTTGAACAGATTTACACTAAGATCGTAGGGTGTGCATGCGGGTTTACTATCAAAGTAATTATACTTTTTTAGAATCTTTTCTATGTAGTGAGATTGATCCAATGAAATCCCATTACCAGACCTAGTGATCTTTATAACTAAGATTACATCAGCTTCTCCTAAATCTTTAATGTCAAAGTTTGCACTTAACATTGATTTTACATCATTTATGATGTGCACGTTTGATCCAAAGATTAACATATCATCTACGTATAGGCATATAATAGTACAACGACTATTTTCATACTTACAATAGATGCATTTGTCACTTTTGTTAACTTTGAAATATTTGAAAATGAGAAGATTATCAAATTTCTCATGCCATTGTTTAGGAGCTTGCTTTAGTCCATAGAGAGAATTATTTAATTTACAAACTTTGTTTTCTACACCATGAACTATGAAACCTTCAGGTTGATCCATATAAATCTCTTTTTCTAATTCACCATTTAGGAAAGCGGTTTTTACATCCATTTGATGTATTAGGAGATTATTAAGGGTTGCGAATCCGTTTCAGTTATAAAGGAGATGGTGACTCTAGTCACTGGGGAGAAGGTATAAAAAAAGTCTAATGTTTCTCTTTCTCTGAAACCTTTAGCTACGAGTCTAGCCTTGTATTTGTCTACAGGTCCATCAGGTTTGAGTTTCTTCCTTAGAACCCATTTGCATTCTATGGCTTTGCAGGCAGGACGTAGATCTACTAAGTGCCAAGTCATATTTGACTCAAGAGACTCCATTTCATCGTTAATAGCTTATTGCCATAAGTTGGCATCTACTGAGGATAGGGCTTCTGTTAGATCTTTAGGATCTTCTTCTATGTTATAGGTTTCGAAGTCCTCTCCAAAGTCTTTAAAGGTTCAGATTCTGTTGCTTTTTCTAGGCTCAGGTTCAACTTCCTCACTTGAAATTTGAGTTCTAGCCGAAGGTAGACTACTGGAACTTGAGCCCCCACTAGTTTGACTATTAAAGCTCAAGCCCCCACTAGTTCTAGATTTAAAAGAAAATCTATCATCAAAGAAGTCTGCATCATTTGATTCTATGATTACTTGGTTTACTAAATCATAGAAACTACAGACTTTACTGTTGATTGCATATCCAGTAAGGACACACTCATAGGCTCTACTAGCAAACTTTTTTCTGTTAGGATATGAAATTCTAACAAATGTTAGCCAACCCTAAGTTTTGAAGCAAGACACATTCGATTTTTTATTCTTAAGAACTTCGTACGGTGATGTGTTCTTAGATTTTGGAATTCTATTAAGAACATAACACTCTGTTTGAATAATTTCACCCCACCAGTATGGTGCAACTCCTAAATCAAGTAAAATAGCAACTATTAATTCAGATAGAGTTCTATTTTTTCTTTCAGATTTACCGTTCATTTCAAGAGAATAGGGTGTTGTCTTTTCATGTATTATTCCATGTGTGTTATAAAAGTTCTAAATTCTACTGAATCATATTCAGTTCCTCTATCACTACGAAGTCTTTTAATTTTTCGATTAAACTGATTTTCTATTTCAGTTACGAAAAACTTAAACGTGTCAAAGACATCACTTTTATTTTTTGAAAGATAAATAAAAGTAAAGTCGGAACAATCATCAATAAAAGTTATAAAGTATCTTTTACTGTTTCTAGTCAAGACCCCGTCAAATTCACATAAATCAGAATGAATTAAATCTAGAGGCTCGAAATTTCTAATTACAGATTTATGCGAGGTCTTTGTTATTTTGGCTTGACTACAGTGTTCGCATGTATCAAATTCTTTTATTGATAACTTAGGAATCATGTTCAACCTACACATGTTGCAAATTATTCATTTATTAACATGACAGATCCTAGCATGCCAAGTATTAAAAGAAGACAACATGTAAGCAGAAGATTTTGTTTTATTTGAATCAAGATTTAATTTGAATATCTCATCTGTTGTATAACTCTTCCCCACAAAGACATTATTTTTTGTAAGAGTGAATAAATCTGCTCCTATAGTCTGAGTGAAGCCCGCCTTGTTGAGGAGATAGCCCGAGACCAGATTCTTCCTTATCTTCGGAGTGTGCAGAACCTCCTTCAGTATGACCGTTTTGCCAGAGGTTAACTTCAATTCCACTTCGTCGATTCCAGCAACTTTTGTTGTGTGGTGGTCCCCTAGAAGAATTTTTTCATCCTTAGTTTCATTATAAATTTTAAGCAGACTAAGATCGTGACAGACATGGCGTGTAGCACCAGTGTCTAGCCACCAACCTTCAAAACCCCATACCACATTTATTTCTGTGATCATGGCACAAAGCTCTGTCTCAGTCAGGTTCGTCTGCGCAGCAGAACGATTCCTGTTCCTACAATTCCTAGCTAAATCTTCAGGTTTATTACAACTATAACAAATAATTTGTATCGTACTATCAGACTGGGGTTTCTGATTCTTCTGGTTTTTCTTGTTGTTGGGACTTCTTTCTGGACTTTTATTTTGTTCTCTTTCGGCTTCAAAACGACAGTGGAATTCTTTTTTGCAATAGCGTTCACCTCCTCTTTTCTAGTTATGTTTTCGGGCTTCCTCCTCAATCCTCAGGCGAGTTATCAGACTCTCCAGGGAGAACTCTTTCGTCTTGTGTCTTAGGGTGTTCTTGAATTCCTTCCACATATGAGGTAATTTATCAATAATAACGACAACTTGAAATTGTTTGTCTAGAGGCATACCTTCATTTATTATCTCGTGAGCGATCTTCTGTAATTCATGGGATTGGACTTCTACAGATCTGTTGTCTGTCATCTGTCATCTGGTACCACAAGTATTTACTGACGACATACTTCTTAGAACCAGCCTCTTCGGTATCGTATTTCTTTTGTAGAGCATCGCATATTTCTTTTGCCGTGGATTTGGTACCGTAATAATCATAGAGTTCGTCAGTCAAACCGTTTAAGATGAGATTCTTATAAATGAAGCCGTTTTTCTTCCATGCTTCAAAATTACTGAATTGCTCCTGGGTTGGGTTAGTCTTAGGCAATTCTGGCTTTTCGGTGGTGCATGCAGCGACAACCTTCTTGAGAACAACATCTTCTGTTTCCACCGTTTGAAATGTGCTCCTTTGAACCGAAACAGACGATTAAGATCCGAGGTGATGAAATCAGCATGGGTTGAGTTGGCCATCACACCGCAGATTGAAAGCGTCTTAAAACTATTGGAACACAGTCGATGGATGTAACTGTTGAAAACGCAGTAGAAGGTATGAACAACTGCAGAACAGAAACAAGTTAGTGTAAAACGACTGAGTCGCAGATCTCCCTCTCTTTAAGACGTTTTGCGACTCTGCTCAATGCACAAACAATTGAAATTTTGCCACGGCGTCCCCAGGATAAAACAACTAGTACATCAATCGAAATTACACCTAAATCGATTTGGAAACTAAAATAATTTGAGAAAAATGGGCGTACGGAAAAGAGAGTAGTGGAAGTGGATGTGTAGGGGATGATTTGAAAAGAACGGGGGATGAGGGTTTAAATAATGAAGAGGGAGGTATAAAAATAGTAGGTGGGCTAGTGGGTTGGGTCGTGGCCACGCACGCCACGCGCGGGCGACAGTTGCGATCAACAACCGAACAGACCGCAGGCCACACACTCCACCCGGTCAACTCGCGCTCACACTTCACACGCACCAAGATTTCTGTTAAGGTGAGAGAGAAAATAAAATAAAATAAATAAATAATAATAATAATAAAAGAAAATTTGAATAAAAATATTGTTATTATTTTTTTACACCTCACCTCACCTCACCACGCCCCGCCCGTTACGGACGACGACGGCTCGTGGAAACATTGTCAAGCCCTTCCAACACATGGGTGCCTTTAGGGCCCAAACCCAAAACTAGAGGCAAGCATATATAAATGAGATCTCACTTGCAAAAACTAGCAATGTCGGATAAAAACATTTGAGTTTTTTTCTTTATAAACATTTTTTTCAAATGTGCACAAGTATATTTTAATAATTTTACTCAAATTTAACGTCGACAAATGTTCACTTTGCATTGTATTTTAAAATTTGGGTCATCAGCCATTTTTTACCTAACTTTTAGGTCATCTAACATGCTATTACTAATCTTCATTTTAGTACATGTAAGGGTAAGGGAGCATTCATTCTGGGAATGACTCAAATTTGGTTCATTGCAGCCCTAATATAGGAGAGATTCTAGTTGTTCCATGTTCAAAAATTATAATTTAAGAAATGGGTATATACGCTAGAGTTTTTTAAATGCATTTTAAAAAGTAATTTTGAATTTGTTAAAATCATTTTTGTTAATAATTAAAATAACTCTAAAACAAATTTTAATAATTCAAGATTAATTTCATATTTAACATTACATTTTTTAATGTAATTTTAATATCATCGAAATTAGTTTTTGAATGATTAGAAGTATATTTTAAAATGCTTTTTAAAATGTCAAAATTGATTTAAACTATTTTAAGCATTTGCAAAAGTGAAAAAGTGATTAGGGTGGTAGTACTGTTTTCGAAAACAAAAAATACAAGAAAAAGATGAAACTCATCCATACACTTACCTTCAAAAACGATTTGTCAGGAACTCCTAAAATAGTCGTTTTTGGGTTCTCTGTTTCATGCGCCATTTTTGTTTCTACATCACCTTAAGTTAAAAACGCAGACTCAAGGTTATAAATTCTTCAAGAAGATAGCTTACAGTCTTCCTAGATTCCTCAATAACCGTAAAAAGAATTTACCTTTTGAATATGAACTTGAACTTGATACAATCCCCATTACAAACGAATCATAAGGTATTCATCACTCATTTCACTCAGTTTGGATGGCTGATTTAAGGTTATGCCTTCATATCAAATTCAAAGGCCCACAGAATGTTGGTGGCTTAAAGACTGCTGAGATAAGTTGGATTTGGAAGAACCACAAGTGAAGTCTGGCCGATCAACAGAATGTACGACAGTATCACGATTTGGAGATTCTAACTCGAGTATGACCTGTATCAGGTAGTACTTCAAGTTCAAACTGAGATGTTTGGAGCAAAAATGGCCGTTTGAAGGAAATGGCAATGAGAAACAATGCATAAAACTCTCATACCAGTACATTCTTCCCAAGCCGAAGAATTGGAGCAGGAACATATAGGTTGCATTGTGGCCCTACTACCTGCAAAATCTTCATTGATCAATGCTGGGATGTAAAAGAAATATGCTCTATCTAACACATCCGAAATATTTGAGACGCACGAAACCAAACTCTAGTTTACCGGCCAAAATCTTCCAAGATTAAATTCGTTCACAAATGCAATCCCTTTAGTCCAGCCACCAAACGATAAGTATGTATCTTTTCTGAGGTTCACTTTGTCGACGTAAAAGTAACCGCTGTATACTGTCGGTTCGCTCGAGATGTTACCTGGAGAAAGAATAAAAAACAAAGGTAACTTATACATATTCACTATTCCTGCATGAAGTCAAATGAACATTGCAATATTAGCAGAGAAATAAAGCGATGAAGAGTTTGCTTTGTGATTCTCATGCAGTTTAATGAACCCATACCAAACTTAACTTCTAAGCCTCTCTTTGCTATGATTTTGTGGAGTCTAGAATGTGCAATCTGAGAGAAGAAATCGACTCTTGGAATTTCATTCAGGTTGTTAAAAGGAATTGGGATCATTTTCCATCCGTGTAGAACATTGTTGTCCAAGTAAACAGATGATAAGATACCCTGCAAAAAGCAAGCAAGAATAATCAGTTGTAAAATCAAATCGTTAATTTTTTCAGATGTCTAGAGGAACAGGAAAAAAGTTTGCATTGGTGACTTTACCTTCCTGTCAAATAAGTAGCGTCCATAGTTTATGCGACCCATGTTTTCAACCTGGGATAAGATAAAATGAACATACTAATTAGTATACTCCAACACTTCTCAATGACGGAGTCAAAATGATAATGTAAACATTTGAACACAAGAGTTCTCTTCATTCATATTATAGAAATTAGCACTGCGCTAAACATTTTAGCTATCGTTGGGTTAATATAGTCATTTGCATAAATTCTTAATGACATAACAACGAATTAAGGGTAACTGTTTATGTTTGCCGTGAAGCAATTTATCAATGGCATAACATGAATAGAAAAGACAATATATTCAGACCAGATTGTTTGTGCTTGTATATCAAATATGAACAAAACAATGGCAGAGAGTGGCAACACGCTGATACCAAAATGTATAAAGTATTTGAGTCACATCTCGTATTTGGCAGATTAAGCCGCCGGTTTGACCATCTTTCAATAATGCCGACCGAAGTTGGCCGCACACCTTTGTTTTTAGAAGAGCAAGAGAGGAACACTTGTGCTCGATCATGCACCTGCAAAAATAATATCAAGATAAGTCGTGCATTCATGATGTTCATAATACAGAATTAAAAGGATATCAAGACCTGAATTTTAAACACTTTCGAGATAAAAATCAAAATAAAACAGAAATGCTTCAATAATTATGCACCTCTGCTATAAATAAAATGTGTCCATCTTCATTATCCTTCGCCACATATTCGGTCATATATAACAGAAATCCAAAGCTCTGAACAAAAAACATTTAGCTTCTAAGAATTAAATATTTCAAATTTTCAACAACCTTCGGTCATTCAAAATAAAAATAGCGTATTAAAACACACCTGATCCATAGATTCCATTGACAGTGGTTCTTCAGACACAGTCACATCAACTGGATCCATCATATGGATTAGATCAAACAAAAATGCAACCTTCTGCAACTGAATTGGTCCATAACCTATCTTTTCATTGTTAGAAGGAATGGAAGGAATCAGCGCTCCGCTGTATTGCTGTATAACCCTTCGAATTGCTAGAGGCATTACAGTGATGGACGTTAGAATTTGAAAAGGCCTAAGTTTGATGGATGATGGTCAAGAAAGTAGTACTGTCTGGAGACAAATCTTGTAAAAAGGTAGCATTGACAAGAATCTCTAAAAATATGCATCGTGAAGTGGAAAGGATATGATTCTTGAATTTATATTCCTTACATGTCACTCATCTAAAAATTGACAAAATGCAAGGGCAAATGAATTTTAAAAATACAATATACACATACATACACATACATACATACATACATATATATATCTGAAGGGGGAAAAATAACATGGACAAACATACATTAGCTTTGTATATATCTGATACAAGCACTTCCATCATCCATAGTTGTTAACAAGTGCCATGCAACAACCTAGCCCACTTCTTAGTTCTCACTCAACTACATGTAACTAAAAACATGAATGGCTTTCTAGAAAGGAAATAAAATTATATTTGTATGATGTCGAGTTACAAGAAAAGAGTAATTTCAAAGAAAGTTTATGGACCCTATCATTTGATTGAAATGGGGTCGGGGTGACTGGGAGCCACTCTATCCAAGTCAGGTTAGTAGTGTCAAGGGGGAAAAGAAGTTTTGCTTCATCCAAAAGTTTGTAAAGATGAAGGAAAAGAGGAAGAGAATGGGGGAAGATAACCTTCATATTTAGTATTGTCAACGTCACCAGATTCCTTAATTGGTGCATCCTGAAAAAGTGTGACTTGATATTTACGTTCCACAATTATGTTGATGAAACAAAGGAAAAAGTAAAGCAACATTAATGCCGTTCTTACATAATCATATGAAGTAAGATCAGGCTTGTAATCCAATACATCATTACCAGTATTCGCTCCATTATAGAATCCAAAATTTGTTCCACCATGAGCCATCTAAAAAGAAGGATGAAATAGTTTTTTCAAACGACAATAAAGGAGTAACTATAGTATATACTTTTCCAGACATACATAAAGCACAGCAGACCCTTTCCCTGCCAAAATTTCAGTCAAGGCAGCTGCTGTAGAGTTGGCATCAGTTGTTGCAATATTTTCTCCCCAGTGTGTAAGCCAGCCTGTGTAGAACTCTCTAAACAGACAATTTTTTATAAACTTAAAACTCTATTATTAGTCAAAAGAGAAAATTTTAAGAGCGTTAACACTCACGCAGTGAAAGGTGGAGATTTTCCACGGGGGTTGAACTCCTTCTGTAAATTAAAAATAGGCCAAGGTCTTTCACCGGTTGAAAAGTCAACAGCTACACAGAGGAAATAAGGTTGGGGGAGGTCAAATACAGGACTGAGGATGATACTGTACATCATCGTATTTTCATAATTCCAAAGAACTAGGGAGAGAAACCCATTTAAATCCAAATTTGTAGGTTTCAAGAACTTATTCAAGGAACAAGAAAAATGAAACTCAAACTGTATTGGCATTTTATTTTGATATCTATCACTTCCCCATTAAAATGTATTACTTGCAATCATAATTTGAATACATAGCCAGTGAGTGAGCATAGAATTTGTTTGTAACATATGAGACAAAAACTTCCATTAAGCACAATAGAAAAAGAAATAGAAAAAAAAAAAAAAAAGGTACTAGTGCAACCATTTTATGTCAACCAATACACCTCATACCCCTCTGTTAACTTGTAGAAATACAAGTTATTGTTCCTCTTTATTCAATATAATTAAGGAGAAATAGTAGAAAACGTATCAATTAGACTTAGAAATTATGCAATGAGTTTACTATGCGTTCAGATGTTTACAAAGCTTTGAATCCTTGAAACTATGACCTTTTGTGTTTTTTTATCGCAGGATTAAAAAAAAGAAGAAGAAATTAGTCTAAGGACAACTTCCGAAACTTTCAATGCATAGCAAGGGCAAAGTTGTCATCAAACGAAGAATCAATGCGGTAGGTTGCACATAGTAATGAAACTACTTGAAGTGGAATTGCAAACAAATTCTAAGAGTCGTTGAGAATACATGAGGATTGTCCATTGCTTAGAAGAGCCAGACGCTGAGAATAAAAAATGGCACGTCTTTTCCTTATCGTGGATGGACCCCACAAGCATGCAAATAGCCGTCGAAAAAAAGGGACGTGCTTAGTAGGCAATGAGCGTTTGAAAGTCTATAAATACCAATAGTAAATATCAAAAAGGGACGATTATTCAGATACAAACATTTTTTTTGAAAAGGAAACAGCCACTAATATTCATTGAATAAAAAGAGGCAAGGCTCTAAGTACAAGAGGGTTATACAAAAGAGCAGAAGTTACAAACAAAGCCACAAAAAGGGAAAAGGGGGGAAACAACTAAAAAACTAGAAAGCAAGATCAAAGCAAAAACGAAAGCTAAAAACAACTAGAATCCTAAAAGCCTAGACCAAAATTTAGAGACCAGTGTGAGGCTTTATAGATTAGCCTTTGCTTAATAACAAAATACAGTAAAGTAAGATAAGATAAGAGCAAAAAGACTAAATATTCAGAATGCACTAACGGACATATTACATGGACCAAAAAGTGATTTTGAAAACTGAGAACTGAGCGAAACCAATGCAAACAAAGCTGCAATGCTGATCAATTGTTTATCTGGGGAAGAGCTTAACTTGAGAAACTAGTTGAGAACTGCTCAAGAGGGTGAAAGGAATGCTTGCCAATTTAACACTATCATCTGTAAGGGATAATCTGAAAATTTGAT
>JBBPDJ010000023.1:13092340-13102401 GCA_037974625.1 Cucumis cinereus
TTACACTCACTTCATCTTCATCCTCATCATCCATCCCATAATCTTCCGCATCAATGTCCACAGTCAAATTTCTTTGTCCTTTAATCTCTATTTTCTTGGACATGTAGCCTTTAATTTCTTCTTTCACATGATCGGGGCATTTTCGACTAGCAGTGGCATTTCTATAACCACCGACGAGGTGTTGTTTCATTCTATAAACTCCTCCTTTCGTTGCTTTTGAACAAAATCCACACACTAATGTATTGTCATCTTGCTCATTTTGCAATTGAGCATATTTCCATGCTGGATCTTTTTTAAATTGTCCTCGGCCATCTAATAATTTAGAAAATTAAACTAATTAGAACTAACTTAAGAAACTGATAAAAAGAAGAGAAGGCAGAAGCAGTGTTTTGAAAGGCGTTCCTAGGCGTTAGGTTCAGGCGAGGCTCAAAGAAAGAGGCGCGCGCCTTCCACAAAGCCCTGAGGCGCGCTTAAGCGCGCGTATTAGGGTTTTTTTTTTTTTTTTTTAAATTTCTTTTAGAGTTGATCCACCAAATCTTTTTATTCAAATATGTTATATATATATTTTTTAAACCTAATTTAGCCGATTTCTTCACCTTCACGCTTCGTCTTCTTCTTAAAAAAAAAAGGTATGTGACGTTTCACTCAATCTTCTCTCCTGCTCCGTCTACTTCACTTTCCTCTCGGCTCTTCCTCTACAGATTTTTTTCTTCTACCCAATTTCTTTCTCTACAGTCTTCTTCCTCATTCAGAATAAAAGGGAAAAAAAAAAGTGCAGATTGCTGACCTTCACGCCTTTTTCTGACCATAAAAATCAAAAAATTCCTCCTTCGGCTGATTTCTGACCTTAAAAAAAATAGAGGGTGTCGTGCAGTGCTCTGAATCCTTCACGCCTTGGCTCTAAATCCTGCTTAAAAAAAAACAAAGGTGCAGTGCAGTAGCTTCTACTTTTCCTTATTCGGCATACAAAAAAATCCAAAGGTGCAGTGCAGTAGCTTCTACCTTCTTATTCGGCATACAAAAAAAAAAAAAAAAAAAGAAAAGAAAAGCCAAAGGTGCAGTACAATAGCTTCTGCCTTCTCCTCTTTTTATCAATTTCTTAAGTTAGTTCTAATTAGTTTAATTTTATAAATTATTAGATGGCCGAGGACAATTTAAAAAAAGATCCAGCATGGAAATATGCTCGATTGCATAATGAGCAAGATGTCAATACATTAGTGTGTGGATTTTGTTCAAAAGCAACGAAAGGAGGAGTTTATAGAATCAAACAACACCTCGTCGGTGGTTATAGAAATGCCACTGCTTGTCAAAATGCCTTGATCATGTGAAAGAAGAAATTAAAGACTACATGTCCAAGAAAAAGGAGATTAAAGAACAAAGAAATTTGACTGTGGACATTGACGCAGAAGATTTTGGGATGGATGATGAGGATGAAGATGAAGTGAGTGTAAACAATTTCAACAAAAGAGCAACACCAAGTGGGCCGAGTTTAAAGAAGCCAAGACAAAATGATCTAATGGATGCATTTTTTACACCCAACCCAGAAACTTTGGTTCAAAATAGAAAGAATTTGAATGACAAAGGAAAGGGAAAACAAACTACCATGAATGCGGCATACAAAAAAGAAATGAGGGATCACACCATCCAAAGAATTGCTTGATGGTTTTATGACGCGGGAGGGCCTCTAAATGCTTGCACATATGATAGTTTTCCCCTATGATCGAGCCAATAGGGCAATTCGGTCCTGGATTGAAACCACCATCATATCAGAAGTTGCGAGTTCCATGTTTGAAAACAGAATTAGAAGCAACAAATGAGTTGATGAGGAGCCATAAGGCAGAGTGGGCCAAGGTTGGATGCACTATTAGGGCCGATGGATGGATTGATAGAAGAAATAGGACATTAATTAACTTTTTAGTTAAAAGTCCTAAAGGCACCATGTTTATTGAGTCTATCGATGCTTCATCTTATGTAAAAGATGGAATGAAGATGTTTGAGCTACTTGACAATTTTGTAGAGCGCATTGGAGAAGCCAATGTTGTACAAGTAGTTACTCATAGTGCCTCAGCAAATGTTATGACAGGTAAGTACTCCTTCAATTTGTTAGTTGACTCGATTATTTGTACACATTTCAGAACCCTAAATGTGTACTTATTTTCTTTGTTAATAGGGAGATTATTAAAAGCAAAACGGCCACAATTAATTTGGTCTCCATGTGCCGCTCATTGCTTAAATTTGATGTTGGAGGATATATACAAGATATCCAATATTCACAAAGCATTGAAAAGAGGCATGGAAATTAGCAATTTCATATATGTCGTCCTGGATTGTTAAACATGATGAGACGTTATACTAATCAAAAGGAGTTAGTTAGACCAGCTAAGACTCACTTTGTTACTTCTTGCATCACATTATCAAGTATACATCGTCAAAAGAACAACCTGAGGAAGATGTTTACTCCAGATGAATGGAAGGATAGTAAATGGAGCAAGGAGCAACAAGGCAGGCGAGTAGTTCAGACTATATTGTTGGCTAGTTATTGGACTACTATTGTTTTTGCTCTTAAAGTATCAGGCCCACTAGTCCGCGTACTTAGATTGGTTGATGGCGAGAAGAAGACTCGTATGGGATATATTTATGAGGCCATGGACAGAGCTAAAGAAGCTATTGATAAATCCTTCAATAACAGAGAAGAAAAGTACAAGGACATTTTTACCATCATTGATAAAAGATGGGAGCTTCAGTTGCATCATCCTTTGCATGCAGCGGGATATTATTTAAACCCGACATTCTATTATTCAAATCCTAACATACAAGAGGATGATGAAATAGTGAATGGCATTTACTCATGTATAACAAAAATGATTGCTTCATTGGACGTAGAAGACAAAATACTTGCATAAATAAGCAAGTACAAGAGAGCTGAAGCATTGTTTGGACAAACCTTAGCAATCAGACAAAGGGACAAAATATCTCCAGGCAATTTACCTAAACTTTTTAATATATATTCAAGAATAACCTATTCCTATTCGATTAATATATATTTTTGGTTTGTGTCTATAGTAGAATGGTGGGATAATTTTAGACAATCAACTCCAAACTTGCAAAAGTTTGCTGTTAGAATTTTAGGTCTTACCTGTAATGCTTCTGGATGCGAACGTAATTGGAGTGTGTTTGAGCAGGTTAGATAATTTTGGACAATCATCTCCTTAAGTACCTTTAGAACGAGAATTGTTTTTTGTAGTTTCAATGACAATGAAACTTTCTAATTTTGTAACTTCATAGCAAGAAACAAAATAGGCTTGCTCAAAGTCGATTGAATGATTTAGTGTTCATCAAATACAACAGAGCATTAAAACGTCAATACAACCTACGAGATATCGTCGACCCCATCTCTTTGAAAGATATAGATGATAGTAGGAAGAATGGATGATGATTCTGAGGAGGAGGATGAGCTGGTATTTGATGATGATTCTTTAACGTGGGGTGATGTTTCAAAAGCTGTCGGAGCAAAAGAATCTGCCTACTATTCTAGAGCTAGCATCGTAAGATCTAAGACTAATATTTCATGGACATCGTCGTCATCCACACAACCCGCATCCACTCAAGTAGATTTGGATGACTCCATGACGGAAGAAGAAGATACAGATGGCTATAAGTCCAATGATGGAGTGAATGAAGATGATGACCAATTTGATGATGACTTTAATTTTTAGGAATTAACTTTTATTTTTTTTTTGTTGTTGTATAGTTGTGTTTTGTTTTCTTTTTTTTTTGGGCAATAATTATCTTTTATACATTGTAGTTAATGTCTCATTTCTTCCCATGAACATGTCTTGCTTTGTAAATACATTCATATATGATATACATATTTATGTTTCTTTTATATTTAGTGCGCCTTAAAAAAAAAAAGCCCGCAACTTTTGGTGCGCCTTGCGCCTAGGCTCTAGAGAGCCATTGCGCCTTACTGGGCCTCAGGCTTTTTAAAACACTGGGCAGAAGCTATTGCACTGCACCTTTGGATTTTTTATTTTTTATTTTTTTGTATGCCGAATAAGGAGAAGGTAGAAGCTACTGCACTGCACCTTTGGATTTTTTTTTGTATGCCAAATAAGCAAAAGGTAGAAACTACTGCACTGCACCTTTGGATTTTTTTTTTTTTTTTTTTTGTATGCCGAATAAAGAGAAGGTAGAAGCTACTGCACTGCACCTTTGTTTTTTTATTAAGAAGGATTTAGAGCCAAGGCGTGAAGGATTCAGAACACTGCACGGCACCCTCTGTTTTTTTTAAGGTCAAAAATCAGCCGAAGAAGGAGAATTTCTTTTTTCATTTTTATGGTCAGAAAAAGGCGTGAAGGTCAGCAGTCTGCACCTTTGTTTAGGGTGGAAGAACCTGGGTAGAAGAAAAAAAATCCGTAGAGGAAAGAGAAGTAGACGGAGAAGGAGAGAAGATTGAGTGAAACGTCACGTACCTTTTTTTTGAAGAAGATGAAGACGAAGCGTGAAGGTGAAGAAATCGGCTATATTAGGTTTTAAAAAATATATATATAACATATTTAAATAAAAAGATTTGGTGGATCGACTTTAAAAGAAATTAAATTAAATTAAAAGAAAAAAAACCCTAATAGGCGCACTTAAGCACGCCTCAGGGCTTTGTGGAAGGCGCGCCTCTTTCTTTGCGCCTCGCCTTTTCAAGGAGAGGCTCCAACATGGCGCCTAACGCCTAGGCGCGCCTTTCAAAACACTGGTCATACCACACATTTTAACTCAACAAGAAAGTGGTATGAACCTAATCTATAGTCAGTAGAATTATCTTCCTAAAATTTTCCGCACTCAAACATCTTTTCCAATCAAATCGCAAGAACTAAAGTTTCTCATAAAAATAGTAATGTATCAAGTAATAACACGAGAAAATGTCACATTACACACATAAGACTGACTTGTCTGAATTTAATATTTATCCCAGAGTCAAGGCTTGAACTATTACACTGTTCTTAACTTACTTGGAAGATTATAATAAAGAACACATACCCATTGGAGGTAACCAGGATCTGAGGATCTTAGCCTAGAAGCTGGCATTTTGCTAAGCAACCAAGCAGGAAAACCCCCAAGGTCCCACTCTGCAGCAAATAGCAATAAGAATCTTTTTACTTAAATGTCCATTTTTCCCCTTCTTTTTTCGTTTTTTTTTTTAATGGTTTTGAGTTCTTAACTAAACATTTATTATCAACATCAAAAATGTATCATCATTACTAATAATCAGGTCATGAAAACAGACCTTTCAATGAATAGATTCTCTGAACCAATTAAGTGACTACACACCAGATTAAACAGACTTAGAATTGTATGCTAAACCAAGAGTTTCGAAAATTTCAAGATTATCCAAGATTTGATATAATGGGAGCCAGCCCTTTTAATCCAAATAAGGTGTCATGGATTGAAAAGCTATGAACGTACGTTGTCTTTGATATTATATATAATGGTAACATACCCTTTCAATTCACATGCTGTCATGGATTTAAAAACCTTTTGGTCATACTTAGATTTATATATCTCGTGAGTTTTCCGATAAAGAGTCAGTTAGAGAATGGAATCAATTCTAACCACGAGTATTGGGTGATTTGAAAATCTTTTAGTCTCACTACAAAGTAGTTGTCACCAAACCAATATCACTTTCTTTTTAAAATCAATGTGCAAGCACACAGGAACATCTATAGCAGAAGTCAGAATGGGCAAGGATCAATGGGCACTGGCCTCAGATAATGACAAAATAGGTTGAATGAATCTCCCGAAATATTTACAAAAGACTCCAGTGTCACAAGAAAGAAAAGATGCTGGTTCTGAATCAAAATAAGACTTTGAATTAAAATTAATGCCAATGCAAGTTTACCTGCACATATATAAGGCCCTGGCCGGAGCAAAACTAGAAAATCTAGCTTCTGACAGAGTTGGATAAACGACACTATGTTTGCAATCCCACTAAATGTGAAATTTCCAGGTTTTGGCTCGTGCAGATTCCAGGGGATGTAAGTTTGGATCGTATTTAATCCCAATGCCTTTGCTCTAAGCAGTCTATCTTCCCAGTACTGCAAGCATGACATAATTTCAAATGATAAAAAAATCATATGCAAGATTAAAAAACAAACTTTGAAGTTAAGGATCCTCCAGTCAACAACTTTATGCTTGAGGATATGTACCAATTACCACTTTCTATTAAATTTCTCTAACATATGAAAAGTCATGAAAAGGTTGAATAGGAGCCTCAACTTCTTTTCTCAGCATGGTGACTGTAACTGTAACTATGAAAGTTATCATGGCCAAGTTAGTGGAAGGCAGTCAACAGATTTTCTAAACATATTTGACAAATCAAAACCTTATTTCTGCCATGAAACTTCATTGACCTGCTCCAAAGTATTGTATTAAAATCCATTCTGAGTAGTCTGAACTGAACCGAAAGATCAAGAATGACACTTTAAAGATGAAGTAATAAGCTAAAGGAAATTCATAGAGTGCCAATCGCTGAGAGCATTTCCATCCATGATGTATTATTACTTTATAACCATGAAAGGAAATAAGTGCATGATAAATACCTCAGGAAGAGTTCGAAAATAATGCAGGTCGCCACCAATAATCTGGAATGGTTTACCATCTTTCCAGAACATGTCATCATCAATCTCAAACTTTCTATGAACCTGATACAAAGTACAAATTATCCGACAGCTTGAGAAATTGTGGATTGCCGGCTGCATCTTAAAATGTAAACATGAAGGTCAAAGATGAGGCTATGCCACACCATTTACAAGAGATGGAGAAGACCTTTATTAGTGCAAACAAAGAATAAATACATTCAATAGTCATTTGTATTCTATTTAATAGAGTTAAAAACTAATGACGAGAAAATTGTTTCTGATAGTGGAATCAAACTACATCTAATTAGAAGAACAGAGAACATACTTTTAATGTTTACTATTTAATGCTAATTGATTTCTTGTTGAAAGCCTCGTTATCTCACTATCGGTAAGTAGTTATTCCATTAAAGCTTGTCTGAATTTTAATTTTTTATCATTATTTTCTAAACAAACCCTGCAAAAAACTCAATGCAGTGCGTGTATGTGTACATTAGACTTGAGAGGGAGTTTTTGGTTTAGAAGACTTGACAGAGTATGGTTCCAGTTTGAGAAACTAGAAGGGAAAGTTAACTGGGACTGCGGTCAAGGAGATTAAAAATGAAAAATTAGGAGGAAACTTCGAGAAAATTCTCTACCAGACATAATTCAAGAGGAAATGTCATCCTCATATTATGGGCATGTTTGGGAGCATGGAATAGACTGGGTTTTAATTCCAAACCCATGTTTAGATTGAGCATTTTGGGTCCGGTTTGTAATACCAAACTCCTACCCTTCCCATAGTTTTCAACTAATCCTCTTTTCCACCTTTTTGATACTTCACCATTTCATTTCGTTCCACCCCCAAATTCAAACTTATTCCCACACCACTCAGATTCTCAATAATATTGATTACATCCTAGCCTCCCAAACAACCCCAACGTGGCTTCAATCCCTCCATGGTAAGATTCACAGCCCAGATTATTTCAGATTGGTTGCTGAAAGTGTCCAGTTACAGACTCACGATCCAAATAAGAGGAAAGAATCAAAAGATTAATGAACACTAGCTTCTACTGACTTCAAGGACTCAAAACACCTGAAAATTATCTAAATCCAAAAAACATGGAATGTACTCTAGACTTCCTCTAATCGTAATAGAAGATGATATATGCTATATGAACCCGATTCAAGGTCAGTATTGAACTAATTTTGGATTCGCGAAAAAGCTATACCCAAATCCAAGAGCTTAAAAAGCACGAAAACGATTAAGAGGCGCTACTTACCAAGATGAAATGAATTACAGCTCAAAGAAACAGAGCCAATTAACTTCAAAATGAAACATTAATCAAGCACTCTAATGATCAAGAATTGCTATGAAAGAAAGATCAGGTAACATCGAGACAGCAATTGAGTAATAAGTTAGACATTAATGAGACGCAAAAAGAAAGTCGAGGAACCTTGTTGAAATTGAAACGATCATGGTGATGGCGGAAGAGAGCTTGGGAGTGAGAATGTAGTGAAGGAAGAAGAGCAAAGACTGGAACGATCACCCCAAGAACTGTAAGGAAGATGAGGAGGAGGAAGAAAAAAGAAGGTCTCAGGTGTCGTCTCTTCGCCATGGATGAAAACTTCAAACAGTAATTCATTCCACGAAGTTCAATAACGTTTCTTCTTCTTCCTTTTTTGGTTCGAAATTGAACATTTGCTCTCCCAATGTTCCTTTAATTTTTAACTCTTTCTCAACTTCCCTTATTTCTCAACTCATACGGCTTCTTTCTCAATCTCCTTTGATTTCTTAACTTACATTGATTACATTGAGCCTTTCGCAACCTCCCTTAATCTCTCGACTTCAGGAGGAATAAAATTAAGTAAAAGAAGGAGAGAAGAAAATAAAGGTAAAAAAACGGAAAAAAATAAAAGGAGAGAAGAAACATAGTAGATATTATTTTAAAAAAAATTAAGAGGAGAGAAGAAACAGATGGATTTTTTTTGTACGGATGACCCCTTTTTAGGGGCTCATTAGATTTTTTGCCCAAATTCAAAAGCTGAATGAAAAATAGTCTTCTGATGATGTCAGCACCTTGTAATTTTACCGTTTTGTCCCTAAATTTAGTGCACGCGTTCCATGGCTACTCGATGCACATTACACGTTTACTCGATGCACGTTGCTCGTCTTCTTGATTGCTCGATACAAAAGTCAAACAATAAACGCACCTTTGACTACTCGATGCACGCTGCACAACGTACACGTTGCATGTTACTGGACATACTCGATGCACGTTACCTAGAAGTCTGTTCTGCGATTTGACATTAAGCCGCAATTTTGACTAAAAGTTTGATAATGGGTACAAACCATTTAATGAAAAGTCATTTTGCATAATAAATTACCATTTTTGTTTCTTACACTTCAAAAATTATATTTTTCCTCCTAAAAAATTTCAACAAAGAATAAAACAAAACTCATAGCATCTCACAACCGATTTTCTTTGTTCAAGTCAATCACGTAAGCTGCACTTAAACTCTAGTTTTGGATACTTACCAGCTTATATAATAATCAGTTTGTGTATGAGTCAAATTCTAGTTTTGTATACTTATCAGCTTACATGATAATCAGTTTATGTAAGTTGCACTTAAACTCCAGTTATTTTTCATGTCATCTAATGAAAATCTGGTCGCACTATCAGAAGCTATAATGAAGCAACAAAATACATTCGTCGAGTATCTCCAACGTGCATCATTTGTGGCCTGCAACGTGCAGCGTGTAATGTGTATAGCGTGTAACGTGTATAACGTGTAGCGTGTAGCGTGTATTTTACAGAATGATGAATGTTTTTATTGTAGAATATTTTAGCTAATTTATGATGTTTTCTTGTATTATAGGATGGAAAAGAGGTATATATTCATCCAATTTGGCGGTACATGGAATGAGGAGAAACAATGCTACAGTAAAGGTCACCAAAATGGTGTTGAAGTGGATTCTACAATCACGTTTGATGCATTTAAAGAATTGATATACAAAATGTCTAAGTGTAGTGCATCAGAATACAATCTAGTTATCCGAGTTAAATATCGTACGAACGAAAAGTCTTTTATTATATTAGTGGAGGATGATGATAATGTTCGATTTTTGCTTCATGAATATACCCACAGGAGACCGCTGATATATGTTGTTATAATATATATATTTATCTTACAGGCCCTTAATTGTAATTTTACATACCGTCTAGGGTTTCTACGTCCTCTATATATATGTATTTGTACTATCACTTTATGGGATATATAGAAAATATTTTTGTAATACCTGACTTCCTATTTAAGTTGTTTGTTGTAAATGTATTAATAAAATAATCGGAGGGTATTTTAGTAATTTTTTATAAATGATATTTTAGTAATTTTGTTTAAGAATTGGTAAAAATTTAATTTTGTAGTTTTGTTTAAAAATAAAATAAAATAATA
>JBBPDJ010000023.1:13102501-13183017 GCA_037974625.1 Cucumis cinereus
GAACTAGCCTCCAAATCGACCCTAAACATACGAACATCACTTAATAAACCTTCTCCAAGAGAAATATTAATTCTATTTGTTCAGTAATCAAACCAAACTTACCAACAAACCAACAACGAGCAGTGGCAGCGGAGACAGGAAGTGACAGAACACAACTCAGCTCAGCGGCTCGACTTGGCGGCTTGGCGGCTCGGCTCGGGAAAAGCAGATCTGGCGCGGCGCACGTTGCAGTTGACGTGGCTTGCAGATCTGGGCGGACGGAGCTTCCTCGGACTGGGCGAATAGAAGTCGGCTGGCGCGACTGAGACGGTTGGGAAGCAGATTTGGGTTGTGCGGCGCGCGGCTGAGACGGACGGCTAGGCGAGCGAGGGGTTCGGCTGGTGCGTCGATCGGCTTGGAGCGAGGCGAAGCGAGCTTGACAGTGAGGGAGGGTGGCTGGGCGCGGCGCGAATGCGCGAGGTGAGCGGCGTCGTGGGGGCTTGCGGCTGGCGATGGACTTCGGCGCAACGCGAGGTAAGGAGAGCGGCTGCGAGCGGAGTGGCTGTTTGGTTGCACAGAAGGTGAAGCGGCTGCTGGGCGCGACTGCAAGCAGAGTGGGGGCACGTGCGGCGAGCGGCTTTGGCGTGGAGTTCGCGTGAGGCTTGGCGTGGTTGCGAGGAGGATCGGCGCATTGACGTCGTGGGTCGTCCGGCGTGGCTGCGGCGACGAGGCTTGACGACGGTGGCGGCTAGGGTTTGATGGTGAAGATGGAGAAGAAGATGCAACAAGAACCCTAATTTACTCAATACTTTAAGAGAGAAAGAAATAATAAAATAATATAATATATATTATTTTATTTCATTTTCCTTTTATTTTCTTCCACAAATAAATTTCCCTTCTCTTTCCTCTTTTAATCCAAATTTTCTCTCTCTCTTCTCATTAATTCTCTTTTCTTTTCCCCAATCACAAACAAACAACCACCACCAATACAAATTAACCCCAAAATTAAACTCAACTTAAACATCCCAAAATTACAACTTTACCAAAATTTAATAAGATAATTAATAATAAAATTATTACAAATCACCTTAAAATTTGGGATGTTACACTATAATACTCTCCACTCCAAACACATACTATAACAACACACAGTTTATTATAACCCACAAACTATAATAACTCACTTTGCGCCCCAAACGACCCCTAAGATGTTATATCTTCATGTTGTTTTCGCTTCAATTTTTGTCTAGCTACTCTATTTTGGATTTAAATACATAATTCTATTGTTTTAAGAAATAAAATTGGTTGCAAATATAGGGTATTTTTCATATTAAAAAAACTAGATTAAAAATAGTTAGCACCTTTTTAAAAATCATTCAAACAATATTCTCGGTCCATCTCATGCCAGCTAACATTGATTTTTTCTCAACTTATCCATTGTTTGATGTAGTGATTACCTTGATATTTTACTAATTTTTTTAAAATATTTCAATTTTTTCAAATTCAGTTATCTTTACCAAATATCATATCAAAATTTTAACTAGTTTTATATAAAAAACTTTGTAATTTTTAAAATTTTTAAATGGATTTGTAGATGAATCTTACCTAATTTTACTCCAAATCTAACTTTTAGACAACGTAAAAATTGAATATAATATTTGACAACATAACTAAATTTGGAAAAATCTTAAAACTATATAAGATTTGGAAAGATTTGGAAAGATTTTGAAAAGATTGCTAGAATTAGTTAATTTCTATCAACATGCACCAGGAACGCGCAAAATACTTCTAACTCATCATTTGTTTTGAGCATTATGGAGATTACACAAATTTTAGTAATTTTTTCAAATATTCCCTAAGTATTGTATATTTTCAATATTTTCAATTTTGGTTATCTTTACCAAATATTATATAAAGAAATGGATCTTACTTAATTTTTTTATCAAATTTATTTTTTAACTCTTTAATGATTTACATGAAATGTAAGAATTTGATATAATATTTGATAAGATAGCCCAAATTTGAATTTTTTTTATAAAATATATAAGATTTAGGAAGATTTGAAAAAATGGCTGGAATCTCGGTTAATTCCTACCGAGATGCACGAGTCCAAAACAATCGACAAGTTGAAAAATTATAATTATTTACGGCAATGATCTCATCGGAGATGGATCGAAAAATATTGTTTGAACTTTTTAAAAATAGTACTAGTTTTGTAAAACGAAAATCCAACCACATTACCTATAATAATTTCCCAATATATTAATGTACCATGGTCGAATTATGAAATAACAAAAACAAGTTTTTTGAAAAAGATTTAGTTTTCAAAACTTAATTTAGTAAAGCTTATTGAAATTACTTAGGACACAACACTTAGTTCTATTTAGTTTATTTGTAAAAGTTGTGACTTTCTAAGTTTGGTCATCAATGTTCTTATATTTTCAAGACTAAAAAATAGAAAATGTTCATGAACTTTACACTTTGTGTTAAAATTAACATCGAAGTTGTAAAAGTTTCAAAAATACCTTTAAACTTTAAAAAAAAAAAAATTAAAAATATCTTTGCCATTATTTTTCTTAATGGAAACCGTGTTAAAGTTTTGTTAAAAAAATAACTCTTAACTTTCAAAAGTTTCAAAATCCTTAGCTTAATAAAAGTTCAAAAATACTTCCACTATTAGTATTTGAATAGAACCCGTTAATTTTCGGACCAAAATAACTTTAAAAATTAAAGAAAAAAGGGTTGAAAAATGCTCATACCATTAATATGGTGATCATATAGATACTCTCATATTTCTCTTAATTTTAAAATTAAATTATATAGATATCATCATTTTTTTCATATAGATGACATACTTTTCTTCAATTTTCAATTCTTAGCTTTCCACCAATCTTCTTGATCATCAAAATAAAAACCAAAATTTTAAGTTAAAACATAAATTCTTACATAATTTCAAAATCAAAATCTATTCTTAAAACATATCAAAACGATAAATAGTCAAATAAGTATTTAGACTATTAAAACACACACAACTACTGTCGTACAATTTTGTTAAAATATGTAAGTCTTAAAATCATTTGGTATTTAATTTATTATCTTTTTTCTTATTATAGTTTATATATACCTTAATTGAAGCATGAAATTTTTTTTATTTATTTATTTTAGATAAACAAGCGTAAAATAGTTAACAAAATGGAGAGTAAGAGGGTCATATTGAAGAAGGCAGAGGAGAAAAAAAAAAATGAAAAATAGAGAGGTAAGATAGGTATTAATGGTTCCTGTTCATATATAACAATAAGAGTTTTTTTACCTTTTTTTTAGTTTAATACTATATTTTTAAAAAAATTTGAAAGTTCAGTAATATTTTTTAAAGAAAACTTTAACGATTTCCTTCCAAAACTAACGACAATGGTATTTTTTAACTGATTTTAAAAATTTAAGGATATTTTTGAAAAATTTGAAACTTCTGAGAGCATTTTTTATACAAAGTTAAAAGTTAAGAGACATTTTTAAAAATATAATTTAGTTTATTTTTCTATATGGAAACATCGTAATAGGTTATTTGTATTTAGTTTGTTTGTAAAAATGTTATCGAAGGGTATAGTTAGATATGAAAGTTAATATTTATGTTTGTGCCTGATTTTTTATGGTAAAATAGAATTAGTTTGCGATGGATGGATAGGTGTGTGGGGAGCTTTGTTTCAATTAATCAAGTTTGAGGTATTTTAATTACAACTTTTGTAAAACACTTGAAGAAAAATGGTTTTATATATATCCTTACTTTGTTTTGTCTTCCCTTTTATAACAATAATGTACTTTATCATATTTTCATGGGGGTGAGATGATATGATTGAATAATATATATTGTATGCTTTTTAGGAATACTTGGCTACTTTACAAAGGTGAAACAATAACTTCAATAAATTAAATGAAACATATATATATATATATATATATATATATATATATATATAATGTCAAATTGAACAATCATGTCCATGTTTTACCCATTACTATAAAGTATATTTTTAGTACTAACACTTGTACTAAAATCAATCTAAGAGTTAGAAGACATATGATCATGATTTTGTTTTTCTTTTTTTCTTGGAAAGGAAGTAAGTAAGAAAGAAAGAATGAATATAATGAAGCTCCATTCCCATAAAAGCAAAAATAGTATTGGGTTTTGCTTAAAGTGTATATATATGTCAAAAACAAAGGGAGAAATATAATTAAAGGTCAAAGCTTTTAGAGAAGTCAAAAGAAAAGTGAGGCCCTAGTATATATGCCATGGTCAAACTCAAAGGGAGATCCAAAGTAAAGGAGTTTTTGCATTATATTATCCAAAATAAGATATAAATGTTGGAAATATGATGATTCAAAATGGAGAAGTACTCAACTAAATTGTTTGAATTCCAATTAATGCCCTTTTTTAAGGGTAGTAGTTTAGGTTGAATTGAAAACTTTGTTAGATAGTTCAAAGAAAATTAGGGTTTAATCTTTATGACCGTGTATAAGATTTTATCAACTCATAATAAGATTATTTATGAGATTTATCAAACAATATAGAAACTAATTAATCTTTTAATACCAACCTTTTTTTTTTCTAAATTATAAGAACCCATTTATAATTTAACCTTTAGTTTATATATATATATATATTTCGCCTTTTGCCTTTGGCTATGCCAATGCCTACCCACCCCCAAAAAAAAAAAAGGGGGAATGCAAAAGGGACAAACCAACCCATTCTTTTCATCATTATTTTTTGTGAATATACACAACTCAAAATTAAAGCATGTTTGAATAATCAACCTCTTTTCTTTTAACTCATTTAATTTTTTTCCTAAATATTCAACATTTAATATGTATATATTACCCATAAAGTAACCACATATATTTGTGATATTAAAGATGGAATGGGTGTGGTAACTAGCAAAATAAAATTAAAAAAAGTTATATTTTCTCCCTAATTCTCAATAAATAAATATATATGTATATATATATATAGATACACACATGCATACAATCGCTCTACGGTTTTGGATAAAATTGTCTATCTTCTCCAATTATCCAAATTTCTGAGGTAAAAGATCATTTTTTTACAAGTATGAGAGCAAAATGTAAGAACTTAGATAAATAATGAGGGGTTTTATGATATAAAATGAAAAAAAATTACTTTTTTAGTTTCGAATATGTGAGTTTTAAAAATATAGCTTTCTATTACATCATATATATATATATATATATATAAAAGAAAATCAATAAAAAAAAGTAACAAAATGTATATACAAAATAAAAATAAAGATACAAAATCTCTTAATTTTAAAATATAATATATTGTATTTAATTAAATGTTTTAGCATTTAAAAAAAAGTTCATCAACATTAATATATCTTCAATATTTGTATCATAGGTTTATAGTAATGAAATTTTGACATTTAAAATTTTAGATGAGAGACAAATGTAAAAAAGAAATGGTAAAAAAAAAAAAAAAAAAAAGGAAAAAAGAAAAGTAGAACACGGGTTGTTTGGGAAGTGTGTCCCTTACTGTTTTGTCTGCCTTTTCTCAGTATATCCCCACAATTTCACATGGACCAAATAAATAAATAAATAAAAGTTTTATATATAAAAATAAAAAAAAAATTAAAAAAAAAAAAAAAGTGAGAATAATTTTGTAAGTGGCAAACATTTATAACAGAGAATGGTATGTTTGTCTATTCTCGTGTTCATCATTTTGTTAAAAAGGTTCAATCTTTCAAAACAAAAACCTTTTATTTATTGTCCCATTTCAATCTCCTTTATCATTCTCCAACTGCCCATCTATTCATTACTCTAACCTCAATTAATTCTAACCTTTTTTATTTATTTATTTATTTATTTATTTTTTATAATCCTCCACCTTTTCAAATACCATTATTCATTTCTAATTATTCATATAATTTAACTTTATTTATTATAACTTTAGCGCCTAACCCTAAATGTAACAAACATGTCCATATCGTTAATAAGAATTTTTCAGTAATTGATTCTAGCAATTGATGATAGATTTTGTTATATAACAATTATATTCAAAATATTAGCATATATAGCAATACTTTAAAAAAAATTGCAAATATAACAAAATCTTTCAAAGTCTATCGTTAATAGATCATATTGTAAATAGTGATCTTTCATTGATAGACCATAAGAATCTATTAACGATAGAAGTCTATATCATTGGTAGACTTTGTTATATTTACAATTTTTTTAAAAAAATACTACTATATACTTGATTATTATTCATAAAATTGCTACTCATTATAATTACTTATAATTTAATAGGATAATTTAACACTTCTTTGTAAAGTACGTACTCTCTCATCCTCTTTCTAATTTTAAAGTAAAATGTGTGAGAGAGAGGTATGCAATAATATTGTAACCCCACTTCCCACTATCTATACCATTATATTCTTTTTTTAATTTATATATATATGATGTATGTATATATATATATATATATATAATAAAGTGTGACAAATCTCTCACATCTCACACACCTAACTAATTATTCTCTCATATAATTATTTTACCATAAAGTTTCTCCAATAGGATTCACTTTTTCTTATCATAGGCTAATTATCACATTTTTGCATGGCTCTTAATGCTTATCACTTTAATCTCTTTTTAGATATCTTCCTTTGATAATAATGTTTTCCTTTTTTTAAAAAAAAAATAATTAACCCTTAATGTGAATGATTTGCAAATTTAATGCAGGTAATGTTATGCACAATCAAAATTTCGATGTACAAATTATTATAATTGTATTAAATAGATTATTTATAGAATAATAATAATAATTTCAAATATAACAAAATTTTACTATTTGTTTGTGATAGATTACGATGGACTCAGATAAACATCCATCACTTTAGCAATAAACACTAATAGGTCTATAGTATTTTATTACTTATAAAAGTTAAAATTATATATTATATTTATAGATATTTTTAATAGTTTTGTCATGCAAAACAATTTTTTTTAAGAAAAAAGAAAATACACAATCATAAATATTTTGATTGAAATATGGTTTTGGTCATTGTACTTTAAAATTTATTTTATTTAATTTTTTTTACTTTTCAATTATCTAATTTTAGTTTATGTATTCTAAAATATTTTTAAATTTAGTCTCTTAATACCAATTTATTGTTGATTTCTTTTTTTTAAAAAATGTTATTAATTAACATGTTGACTACAAATTTGGAAAACATATTTATATATTGTATGAAAGCTATTACTATTATTATTTAATCAACATTTAAAAACTAAATTCAAGAATTATTGAAAACTCTAAAACTAAAATTAAATAATTAAAAATACATTAACTAAAAATGAACAAATAAGAGAACAAAATTTGTATATTAACCAAACATTTTGAAATTAACTTTAGGTTGAGATAGAGAGAGAGAGAGAGAAAGGTGATGGATGTTGATCCTATATACCTTGGGATTGATTCCCATTTGCACCCACATTAGGTGTCAAACAGCATCTCTCTCCTCACCCTTTTGTTTACCAAAAAAGAAAAGTGGCAATATGTTTAAACACACACACAAAACCCTAACTTATACACCCACACACACACACATGTGTGTGTATATATACATATATATTCCATTCTTTGCCCATCAAGATTCTTTTCATTCAAGAATCCTATGCTAATTATTTAAATTTCTCTAAACCTAAAATACCCCTCCTTTCCTCCCTCCTTTAAACTCTATATCTCATTTTATATATATATATATATATATATTTTAATTTCATGTTGTTTTCAAATATAATCAAATATTTGAAAAAAAATAAACTTGTATAAGTATTTATCATCGATAAATTCTAAATTTTTTATTGTATTTATAAATATTTTCAACAGTTTTATTATTTAGAATAATTTTTTTATTTCTTCATATCTAATATTCAAATATTTTCTCTAACATTCCGAGAGAAAGAGATTGAGAGGGAGACTTTTTCTGGGTGCTGGTCTTTTCTTAATGGAAAGGGATTCCATCATACAAATAATAATATTGACTAAAATTAATTACTATCCCTTTAAAAAGCTTCTACATATAATTCATAACTTTATATCTTAATGTTTGTATAATATATATTTGCATCTCTCTGTATATTCCCATGCTCTAGCCATTATATACTGATCACTATCATTCTTAAAGATAGAGAATAACTTAGTGCTTTTTTCTATAGCCTTTTCTATAAAGATTTCTATTAATTATTATATATAAAAACCCATTAAAAAGTTTTAAAGACCATCAATTGTACTTTATACATGGGGATTAGGAATCATACAAATTAACCAAATTATGTGTATATCTATATAGTTTAATCTAATTAAGCCAACCTAAAGGTAGCTCTATTGGCAGGAGACATTCACTCTCAATAATCAAGTTGTTACGTTAATATTATTCTTCTTGTGTGTACCTATCAATATGTGGTGAGGAAAATTTAATTATTTTAGTTGTTTATTGATAAAGATGCATATACAATGTATATATGAAAATTATTCTATCAAATCACAAGGTGACTTGTTACTTAGCCATCTCGAATTTGAAATACTAAGACTTGATTGATAACGATTTTCATTTTTTTCATTTCTGTTTTTTTTTTTAAAAAATATTTTTTCATAGTTTGTGCTGATGGTTTCCATCTTTCATATACAAACATCTGAATTATTACTCAGTTTTTAGAAACAAAAATAAATTCTTAAAAACTATCCTCTTCAGTACCAAACTTGGATTTTAAATTTGAATTTGTAAGAGGTAGGCAAAAAAAAAAAAAAAAAGATTAAATAGTAATTAGAAAAATCATAAAAGAATGGTTACTTAACCAAATTGTTTAATTTGTAATCCAAGACTTATTGTTCTATCTTCGTAGAACAATAAAATTACAACACAAACACTTAATTTTTTCTTAAAGTCAGATTTTAAATAATTGTGTATTTCAAATGCATGCAACTAACTTAATATTAAAATTAACATATTTATTATCCTTCCCAATTGGTGTTTAAAATAATTTATTCAATCAACTCTTTGAAACCTCGCTCAACTGATGAACAAGTATTAATTATGAAATATTGTATCAAGTTATCAAATGCAATTATTAGAACTCTAATTACTTGAACTTATAATTTAGTAGAGATGTCTACATGACATGATATCTACTTAAGACTTTTAATTAAATCAATATGAAAATAATTAGCCTAATATACAATATATATATATATATATATATATATATATATATATAATTAAATTATTCAAATATAGTTATACATACAAAATTAATGGGAAAAGTACTTTTAACCTAGGGTTTCCCTTCCAAGTTTTCAAATTAATTAAATCAGGGTCCCCAAGTTTTCTACTATATCATACACATGGCAAAAAATTTAAACCTTCTACTTCAATAAATATCAAGGAAGATACTATACTTTAAAATATAGCTAACATAGACATAAATGTGCAGTACACGGTACATCAAATATTTAAGAACTTCCATGTCCATCACCATTAATATTATTTAATTCTATGATGTATATTCTATCTATCCACTATATATCCAAACTCCAATTTATGAAGCTAACTAGGGTTTCTCAATTTCACAAATACTACTACTACTACTAATAATAATAAACTATAATAAAAATGAAATTTCATGACATTTAAAAACCATCACAACTAAAAAATTCGTGAAAATTATTTTTAGTCAACATATGAAATATGAATACATGGAAAATTAAGAAATGCCAAAGATGGGTTTAACTTTACAATTTCATTCATACCAAGAAATAATAATCCACTAAGTATTAATTATACACTGAAATATATATATCATATCCATAAATACAAAAACATATAGAATATTATGATCCAAAAATTCCTAATTCAAGAAAATGGTGGTCCTTCCCCCTTAGGAGAAAAAAAAGACCCCCTTTGTAAAAAAAACAACAAAAATTCAAAAATATATTTCATATATAATCTAAACCCAAAAAGGACAAAAAAAAAAGGAAAAAAAAACTTGAAATATTGGTGTTCTAACCTTGCCAAGTGGATTGATTTTGAATTTGAGTAGTTTGAGGATTTTGGGGAGCAGCAAGATTATGATTATTATTGATGCAATGACTAAAATTACCAGCAGCTGCAATATTGCTCAAGAATTCAGTATGAGAAATAGCTCTCAACCCCAAGAAATCTCTTGTACTTAGCCCAGCTGCTGCTTGATGATGAGGATGGTCGTGATCATTATTTTTCTTAAAAACCCCTCCAAATTGGTCTAATTCAAAAGAAGCCCCAGCTGCTCCTTCAAAATTAGCAATTTTATTCCTGTAGAATGGCAGTGCATGAGAGAGGCCCGCTGCAGCTTCTTCCAAAATTTGATTCTGATGAATGTCACGTGAGGAGGAGGAGGTGGTGGTGGTGGTGGATGATAAGTTAAGGCCAAAATTACAATTTGTATGGGGAATGATTGTGTGTGGTGGCTCAGTATTATTACCGTTATTATTATTATTGCTGTTGCTGCTCATGGTAGATCCCATTTGAGCTGCTTTCTGAAGAAGTGCTGTGGCTGACATATGTGGAGAAGAAGGGGAAGCACTTTGTATCAGATGAAGAGAAGTGGGACCAAGATTAATATGATTATGATTATGATTAGGGTTTATAATTTGATGATGATTATGATCATTTGAGGTTGAATTATTATTAATGGGAAAGGTTAACCATGGGGGAATATTATTATTATTATTTTGTAATATTTGATTATGTTCTTTTTTTAGAGAATTATTATTAAACAAGGTATTATCTAAGAAGGGGGGATTATTGAAATGGGTTTGTTGTGTAATTTGGAAGTTTAATTGAGAATTAATATTGGGAGTGGGCATGGACGAAAGTGGAGGAAGAAGGTGGTTTTGATTATTATTATTATTTGTTATTAGTATTGGGGGGTTTGATGTAATGGCTCTTGCACTTTCTTCAGCCAATGCATCACAAAAAGCTCTGTGGGTGATGAAACTATCCCTCCTGAATAATATTCATAACAACAAAACACAACACCCCATGAAATAATCAAAACACTTATCATAAAACTAATTAATGACATAATTAGTCAACTTCATAATTGTCAAATTGTAGAAGATTAGAAGGATGAAGAGCTGCAGAAACAATGCATTTCAAGAGTTATATACATGCAATAAGGTAGAGCATTAAAATATAGAAGACAATGATAAATGTTAGAGTGAAAATTGTTGTAGTTTAATGCATACAGGGAAAACATGATAATTAGAACAAAGAACTTCTTGTTCTTGTATGAAAAATTTGTCATGTAACCCAGGTCACAGATCATTAAATTTAGCTGTAAAACCTATAAACTCAACTCATTTTAAGATCAATGAAGTTTAATTACAATACAACAAAGTAGATCTTTCTTGACACATGAACAACCGTGAATATAGGGAAGAGAGAGAAAAGGCGTCACTAAAGCCAAAATCACTCGTTTGCTTTGTACAAAAAAAAACAAAATTTTCCAAATTTTATGACACCTTTTTCCTATCACTACCAAATATCCGTGTTTTTTGAGTTATATGTGTAATTAACATGTCTTCATAATGTTAGAATTATGCACAAAACTCAAACCAAACCGTGAAAATTCATGACACTGAATTTGTAATTTATAAGTTTAAGTATTAGTCGTTTTACCTTGAGAAAAGGGTTCCACAGTCACATCTATACTCTCTAGTGCCACAAGTCTTGGAATGAGCTTTCCAATCTGATTGAACTGCATACCTCTTAGAGCACTTATCACATTTCCATTTCTTCTCACCATGTTTTCTACAAAAGTGCTTCTTGATTCCTGTCAAGTCCCCTAATGCTCTTGATGGATCATGATGAACACAACTTGTTTCCGGACACACATAAACTTTCTTCCTTATTACTTCTTTGTTTGCCCTCTGCTTTAGTTTCCATGGAAGATTGTGCCCTCTTCTATGAAGTTGAAGATTCTGATCTCTCTGAAACCCTTTACTACAGATCTCGCATACAAATCTATTGGTCGCCATAAGCGTCTTCGGCGATAAAGCTATCACTTCCGCATCTGGGTCTAACATCAAAATCAAATCAAACGTCCACAATCGTCAGATCCGTAAACAAAATAATCAAACAATGGAATAATACATGAAAGTGAATTTTTCATAATTTCAACTTAATCATTGAAAAAAACTAATTTCCAAAAAACCTGGATTTCCGGGGAGGTTTCTCTTCTTTTTAGGTGGTGGTGGGGTGGAAAAGAAGTGGCTGGAATAGTTGGTCGGAATCTGATCGGAATGGTTGGCGGAGCAGGCACTAGCTTCACCAGAAGCTGAAGTTAAATTTGACAAAGTTTCCTCCATAGCTTGAGATTGATGTTGAAACAACAAACTTTTAATCATCCCTAATATACATATATATATAAGAATAACAATTAAAATTAAATAAAAATAAATTTAGAGTGGATGGATCTTAAGAAAGAAAGGGAGGGGAAAAAGGAAGAGTAAAATCCAAGAGGAAAGTGAACAAAAGAAAGGACCTAAAAAGTGGTCTATTTAATTTGATCCTTTTTTTTTTTTTTTTTTGAGAATATAAACTAAATTACTTAAAACTCACCACCAAAGCTCTTGAAATTGAATGTTTGTGCTGAATTTGACACTTGCCCAAGACACAATTTTGAAGAAAAAAATGCATGAAAGAGAAGGAGAGAGAGAGAGGGAGAGAGAGAGAATAAACAAAATCTGGATTTGGTTTTTTTTTGGTGGAAGTAAATAATATTGATATAAATCTTGATAATATCAAAGAAATGAAAAAGAATAATTAATAGCCACCCAAATATATGTGATACGAACAAAACAAAAATGAAAAAAGAAAAAGAAAAAAGAGGAGGGGGTTACCTTGAAATTAAAATGAAGTTATTATTATGTAGTGAAAAGAAAACAAAGTGTAAAAGACAGACATTGACAATATATATATATATATATATACATACATAATAAAACCACAAAGAGGCAAAGGAAATTGAAGCCTACGGCTGCCTAAACCCTTCAGATGGTGTACTTTCTGTCTTTTCCTCTGTTTTTCTTTTTTCTTTTTTATTATTATTGCCGGTAAATGTTTTCTTTTTCAAAAATTTATTTTTTAGTCTCTTCTTTTTTAGAATACTTGAACTTTAAAAATATATTTTTATTCAGTTCTCGAGTTTATAAAAATATGTTTATTTCATCACTAAATTTTTAAAATATAGACTTTTAATTTTTGAGTTTTTGAATTTTTAAAAATACGTTTAAAAGGTTGTTTGTTTGATTTTTAGAAATAATTATATGATATTTAAATTAGAAAAGAAGTGTTTTAAGAGAGAATGTGGTTTTAGAAATTTTTATTATAATTTTAAATGTTATATAATTATGAAAAATTATCGTAAATGATAAAATTGATGAAATATTTACAAAATATCCTAAAATTTCAGATTCTATAGTCTATCAATAGTTATCATTGATAGAATTTGAAATATTTCTATAATTTGTAAGTATTTTGGGTCATTTCGCTATATTTGAAAATGTCTATGTAATTATTTAAAATAAAAATATAAAGTTATTTGTTAGGGACTTTCTAAACTTATTTTTAAAAAGTTAGGGACTAAAAAAGGTATGTTATGAAAACTAAGGAACAAAAAAGTGAGTTTATTCTTGTAAATATGTAGACTTAAATTGTACATTTTAACTCATGAACCAAACGCATGTTCCTCAAAACTTGAAACTAAAAATGTAATTTTCTTATTTTTTTTAAATAAGTCATTTGAAAAAATTGAAATGTTTGATAATTGATGAAAAATGGAAATATTTTTCCAGTTTTATTTTAAATTGTTTTTATCTAGACTTTAAATAAAAATAATTTTGAAAAACATTTTTTTCTTTAGTCAATCTAAACATACTCGTACTCATTCCATCACAACTTTTTATGATATATATTTGAAAAAAATACCTTTTTTGGTATTTAAATTTTGGATCTTAGTTTTCCTTTGGTCTTTAAATTTTATAATATTACACTTCTACTCCTAAATCTTGAGTATAATTTCTATTTAGTCTCTAATTTTCAAAATATCACATTTGTATCCTTGAGTTTTAAATTTCATTTCAATTTGATACAAAGAGCACAAGATTTACACTTTAAAACCTTGATTTTTCATTAAATACTCACTTTCCAATCCTTACCATTGATGTTTAATAATTACTTTAATTTTAAAAAATAAACTCCTTATAATTAAATTAATAATTTAATTTCTATTAAAATTTTGATGTCATCTTTTCTTCTAATTAGTTAAAATGCAATGTCAGAAAACATATAATATTTTAAAACTTGAGTACAAAATAGAAATTAGAAAATATAGGAGTCCAAAAATATATATTTCCAATTATTGTAGAGATGCAGTTAAATATTATGTATATTTTATCATATATATTTATTATTTTTGGGGCAAAGTTTAGAAATTTTCCTCTCACAAAATTCAACTCTATTATTTAATCTCTCTAAAAAACAAACTCTTCTTCTCATTCTCTCTCATATAAAGGTGTGGAAACAACAGTATTACAAAAGCCTGTGTTGGTAAAAAGAGACTCTCATTTTGTATGTATGTGTATATATATATATATATATATATATATATACCTTAGAGTTAGAGTTAGGGTTAGAGAGAGAGAGAGAAAGATAAATAATTCTTTTTTTTTTTTTCTCAAATATTGTAAACTGTAATTTCTGTTTTTAGATCCATATAATGGGAAATGAGTAGATCCTTTCCCCAATTACTGTGCCATCATTCATCATTCATCCATTATACATCAAATGTTTATTATTAATGCAACTTTTGGTCATGGGTGTCATGAACACACTACAAATGTACCAACTTAGTTACCAATACTCCGGTGTGCTATGTTATCTCATTTGCCATTTATTTAAATAATTAAGGTCTTTTTTTTTTTGTAACTATTTGATTTTTTGTTTTTGTTTTTGTTTTTATAAATTAAGCTATTTTTTTCTTTGTTATCTACTTTTTATCAATTGTCTAAAAAATCAAGTTAAATTTTGAAAACTAAAAAAACTAGCTTTTTAAAAATTTGTTTTTTTTATTTTTATAATTGGACTAAGAATTCAACCATTGTACTTAAGAAAGATGTAAATCGTTGAAAGAAATGAGATGCCAATAAGCTTAATTTTTTTAAAAAAGAAAAACAAAAAACGAAATAAATACAGAACGGAGCTTAAATAATTATTTTTCTCCACTCAAATTTTATTTAACTTACCCATTCGTGTAAAGTCTTGTTACGAGTGGTAAAGAGTTGATTGGTTATGCAACTCATTAAGACATGTTTTTAATAAAAAGATTTAGGATATGTTTCGGAGTATTGATTTTTTGACATTATTAAAACTACTCTGCATTTTTTAAATCACTCTTAAACATATTTTTAGTTGTTTAAAATAAAAATTTGATGATTAAAAAAATTAGATTTAAAAGTATAAAATTTAACATAAAATTAATTATTATTAATTAAAACATATTTTGGAATGATTTTAGACACGAAAATCAAATCACATACCAAATAGGGAATAATTTGAATTGGTCTTCCCACGTCAAAATGTTGTATTGAACTAAAAAAACTCAAAACAAGTAGGACAGAACAAACAGAGAAATAGACACAATAAGTACTTCTATTGATTGGTTTTAAAATAAAAATAAAATATTAATTAATTATATAAATAAATAAATAAGTTAAGATTATAAAATCTTATTTGTCTCATCTAAAATAGAGCAAAGAAGGAAAAGAGGGAAACTTTGCCGCCCTCGCAGTTTGCTTAAGGTTTTTACCCAGCATGGATAAAATAACTTAAAAGAAATTACGTTAAATGTCAAAAACTTTCTTCAAATATTTACAAAATATAATAAAATTTTAGATTATATTAATTATAGATATTATTATATTTTATCAACGTCGGTTAATATCATTAATAGACACTTTGTGATATTTTTGTATTTATTTTGATTTATTTTACTATATTTTGCTATATAGGCTTGATTTTTTTTTAAAAAAAAAGTACTTAAGTATCATGGATAAGACCTTATCTTATCTTTCTGTATCTCATCAAATTGTCCAACCATAAATTGACATAGGATATATTCTTTTTTTTTTATAATATTTTAACTCTTTTCTTGTGTGAGTGACAAATGTGGGATGCATAGAGATATGTGCTACCTGGAATACACCCAAGTATTATCGTTTAAAAAATAAGCGTGGTTAAGTCTTTAAATTTTTAAAATATACATTTTTAATTTCAGAATTTTCAAGAACAGTCATTGTGCTAGGTCTCTAAATTTTTACAATGTTTTTTCTAGTCCATGAATTTATAAGAATAGGTTTAAAAAAGCCATGAAATAATTTTTATTATTATTTTAAATAATTATATATCATTGAATTAACTTAGAAATTTCTTTTTTTACAAAAAATCTCTCTTCCCTCTGAAATGATTTTTTAAGTTTAAAATATCATATTATTATTTAAAATAAAAAAATTGCTTCAACTATGGCCTTCTTAACCTATTCTCTAACTAAACAAATAATTTTAAATTTTAGATACCAAAAACAAATGTACTCTACAAAATTTATGGATTAACAAGGTAATTATTTTCTAATTTATGGATTAACAAGGCAATTATTTTCTATCCGTTAATTAATCTCTAATAGATGGAATATTCAACTCCATGGGCTGCTACTTTGGTTTTTTTTTTAAAAATTATTAATTATGTTATTGACAATTACAACTCATTTAGTCCTCAAAGAAAAAAAAATTAAGAACAAATTATATTTTCTACAATTTAAAATGGAAGTTACTGTAGCATGGAAAGGATTAATTATTGTGTAAAATATTAGAGTGTTCCAAATTAATAATGAAGAAAATGTTTGAAAATGAGTTATAAAATAAGAAAAGTTGGCGAATGAGGACGACGCACAATTGAATTTAATTTCACTGCATGCATGTCTTTCTCAATACATTACTACATTACTGACTTTTATTTGTTACTCTCTCTGTCTTCTTTTTTTTTTTTAATTATTTAAAAAAACCATATACTAAAATAATTCAACAAAACGTACATATAGTCAAACAAAATTGAAAAAAAAAAAAGAAAAAGAAAAATAAAACAACTCTTATATATATATATAATACTAACCTTTTATATTGTGCTCCTATGCTTTGGAAATTCTCAATTGATTGATTTTATTTAATTGTGTTTACCATTAATAGTCAATGTTCAAAAGTTGTTTTTCTGACAGATTATAAACATGTTATTTGGTTAGTTAAAGACCACTTAATATTAATGGTGGAAGACACCTAGATTAACAAGATTAAAAAGCTATCCTAAAATAAAATAAAATACTAAAAAGGGAGAATGAAATTACAACTTTTATGAAGAAAAATGGTGTGTGAATTTAAAAATGATATTGTTTTTTTAGAGGTTAATTGGATAAATAAGGTATTTTTTAAAAAAATTAAAAGAAAAAAATGGGAACTTAATTTTAAAAAATTTAGGTAAATGGAGTTTTGTTTTGTTGTTGTTGTTTTTTTTTTTTTTTAATTTTTTTTATTTATTAGGATGGCTATGTCAAAGAGACGCATTCTTACTTTTAAAATTTTTTATAACCTATTTAGCTAATTTTAAGAGGACACACTCGAATAAAAAAAAAAAAAATTAAAAATCCTATCAACCTAATTTTTTTAAAATGATCCTTTTTTTTACTAATTTGTTTTCAGAAGTAGCTTATTTATAAATCCAATTGGGCATATCCCATGTTAATATACTACAAATATTTCATAGGTTTATTATTTGGAGCAAAAACTTCCATTTTAACTTTGGTGAAATTTGGACAAGTTTTTCTATTTATTGAGTGAAGCGATATGTGTACATAACATATGGGATGGATGTCTATCATCAATTTATTGTCAATGATATGTTTAGGTTAAAACAATGAATCTTTAGGTTACAAAGAGAAATTATCTTTTTTTTAAAAAAAAAAAAAAAAATCTTATAAGTCGGAAGTATATCATAAATCTACGACAAAATTAGGACACACATTTGAAAATACGTACATTATAGGACTAATAAAACAAATCCGATAGGAATGGACCAAAACAACATATTTCAACCTAAATTATACTTTCACAATAAAATTTGGCAACCCTAAAAGCATATAGTTTTCAATTAGATTATTTAAGGTAGAGGTAGCTATATATATGGCTCTATATTGTCAACAAAAAAGAAAAAAAGATCTATGGCATAGGGAAGATACATTATTTTGTTAATTTGTTAGGTAATCCCTTTCAAGGAGCTATGTGTGCTCCCTTAAAAAAAGAAAAAGAAAATAGAAAAAATAAAGTTAATTAGGATATTTTTATTGTTATAAAAAATAATGATTTTCAGTGTGTTTTGTCATTTTCTTGTCCTATTCTTTCCAATGATTTGGTTTTTGAAATCCATAACATTGGTTACACCAAAAGTCTCACACACACACTACATGCTCTTTCTCCCACCTCATCTCCATACCCTCTTAATTAATCATAATTTAATTTATGTACCATTTCATCCATGTAATATATACACACACCCATTATTCTCATTACTTGAGAATTGCCACGTTTACCGAACTCCTATAGAAATGAATCAATGGTAATTTAAAAAGTAGGTCTCATAGGATTACATTTAGAGTTTTTTATTTGTATTTTATATATATATTGATACATGGGATTCGTATCCAAATTCATAAACAAAAGGTATTTCGATTGACAAGCAGAGAGTGGTCAATCCGATTGCATCCTAAAATTGCGTCTTATCGTTACCGTTATGGTTACCATTATTGTTAATATTTTAGAAAAAAAAACTATGAATTTTGACGCATTTACCGTTACCATTACTGTTACCGTTAGGCCTTGAGAGGTAAAGGCAACCATAACAATAATAGTAATTTTTTACACATTTACGTTACCGGTACCGTTACCTTTATGGTTTGGCCATGAGGTATAAAGGTAACTATAACGGTAACAATAAATTTGACAAAATTTAGAATTTTAGGTAAACGTCATCAAAAGAAATCTAATTACATTTATGATTGTGATTCATTACGATTGATCTATCAATAAAATTTCATTACGAATATACAAGTTTTCATTACGAATCAGTAAACATGACCTTGATACACATACTTATATATTTTTTTATTGGTCCTAATATTTACTCAATTTCTAAATCAAAATAAAGAGATTTAACCATAATTTAAAATCTTTTAAACTACTATTTCCTTTTCCTTATATAATTTTTTAGATTAGCTTAGCTTGTCATTTAACCCTTATTTGTTTTCCAATCTATCTTTTTAATAATCAAAATGAACTAAGTTCAATTAACATAAAATATGCAATATATCAATTTCATTGAGTTTTGCTCAAACCTAAAAGAGTTATGAAGCCTGCATAAAAGGGTCCAAACCTTTTGAATTTCAAATCGACCATTTAAGTTGTGGAGTTCCACCCTAAAGAAAAATAACTAA
This sequence comes from Cucumis cinereus, assembly GCA_037974625.1. Taxonomy (NCBI): domain Eukaryota; kingdom Viridiplantae; phylum Streptophyta; class Magnoliopsida; order Cucurbitales; family Cucurbitaceae; genus Cucumis; species Cucumis cinereus. Next base: position 13,122,125 of record JBBPDJ010000023.1, read on the forward strand.
GTAGAGCTAGCCACAAGTCCTTGGCAACCTTGAGGACACACATACTTTTAACACCATGTATATTACACATATCCCAAGCGAGAGTTAGAAGATTGACATTAATAGCCATACTAACAACTTCAATATAATGGATAAGCAATATTTTTTTATGTGCTTACTCCAACTCAAATACTTTGTATCCTAATTATTTAGGCATTATAGTCTACTCGACTCATCATCACACCGATGCCACCTTGATACGAGCACTCTTGTAAGTATGCTCCAACGGTGTATTCGAACTAGAGGGAGAGAAACAAACAAAAGTGATTAGAATATAGAAAGCAAGAATAAAATAATTAAAAAACAAAAATTGTGAATATGAATCTATAATGTGGGTATTATATGCAATAATTAATAATGCAAAACGACATCGCACATGACAGTTTAATTAATGTCCTCTCTGGAATCCATGCTTTGATGATGGCTTTACTAATCCAACAATATTTGGAATGAGACTTTATAACTAAAATTAAACCCAATTCATATTGATTAATACATAAAGAGAAAACTCAACATCTAAATATAGTACAAACTTATTATTATTTCAATGCTTTAAAAAATGTTTTACATATTTTCATTTCTTTTTAAATGAAAACATATGCATGTGCATGGGATGCATGCATTATACAATATATCTATATATATATATATATGCACGTCACAAATCACCTCAAAGAAAAAATTTATAATTTATAATTTTTAAATATTTTTTTATTTCGTAAAATTTACCCAACCAAAATTTGACTAACTAACATTTATTTAAAAACATAAACATTTTCAACAATTTAATTGTAGTCAGCAATGGTTTTTCTTTTTCTCTTAAAATTATAGTAGTTTTATGAATATATGTAATAATGTAAAGTTTATAATAAATCATTGTTTTTAGTGAAGTAAGTTTCATAAATGTTTAAAAAATATACAAAATCTTCGTGAATGAGAATATATTAATAATTAAGGTTTTTTGTATAGTTAGTTTTTAGAACTATTTGAAAACATTGAAACTATTACAAAATATAGTAAAATCTATCAAATTTTTTAGAGCTCATTTAAGTCTTTTGCTATATTTTGTGAATAATTTTAATTTTTTTTTTTTGCTATTTATAAGAATTTCTCTAGTTTTTATTTTCTTTTTTCTGTTATTTTTTTATTAATTTTATTAGAGATTTATTGTAAATAACAAAACTGTTGAAAAAAATTATAAAATATAGCAAAATTTCATATTCTATCATTAATGATAGATACTGATATATAGACATTGATATATTTTTATAAGTGTCTATCAGTGATAGATTTGAAATAATGTTATATTTTGTAAATATTTTAGTTTATTTTTCTATATTTTTTAATTTTATTTTTTATTATGTCAATAAAAAAAAAAGTCCCTTAACTAATTAGTATATTTTATTAGGAGCACTAAAAGGTTGCAACTTAAGTCCATGCTGTCCATTTTTTCACACATAAACAAAATAATCTTTAAACAATTTTTTCTTTTTCTTTTTTTAAAAAAAACAAGTTGTCACATGACGACATTTAATTGGATGCAACAAGAGTTTAAGGTGCGCCAAGTTTTTTTCTATAATTAAGAAAGCTTAATTAGTACCTAGAGCTGAAATATGGACAAGAGACTTATAAAAATTAAGTGTCGAACAAATTGATTGTTAGTGTCATGAAATATGGTGAGTGCCTATGAAACAAATTAAACACCATGACATCCGTACTAGATTGTTTCTAGCCAATTGCTTTCCAAATTTAATACCCAATAAATACTCTTAACAGGTATGGCCTCAAGTGGAAATTTTGGGCAAGCCAAAACAATGGAAAAAGAGAGAGAAATGCAACATGAACACCAAGTTAGCTATAGAAGAACGTAACTGAACAACCATTTTTAAAAGAGCCCAAACTATGTGTTCTTGGGGACCAAAACTTTCTCTCTTCAACCACAATTTCTCACTTCTTCACTTCTCTTTACTCTTCAACTAAGAAAAACTCTTCCAATAATCTAACAATTTCCATCACATTCTTAAGAAATTTCTTAAACCAAGCAAAAGAATAAAAAACAAAATTGACGTTTTTGAAAGACCTATATCAAAAACCTATATGAGTCCTTTAATGTCACGAGAAAAGGTTTAATATGGGTTACTGCCGATAGTGATTGAGAATGATATTTTCTAGAGAACTGTGATTAAGAGTTCATTGACGGTTTCGTTTTAAAGAAAGTTCGGAGGAGGAATTTTTCTATAAAAAAAAAAAATAAAATATATCATTTTTTTTAATATTTAGCTTCTAGGTGATATCGTACAATGTTGTCTTTGTTATAAAATAGTTTAGGGGTCTCATTTTGAAAGTATCACAGTGTCCATCTCATTGAGACGAACCTGATTTTTCAATAAAAAAAAAACTCTTAGTCGTGGATGTAACAAAAGGAGCATATAATAAGAATAAGAAGAATGCTAAATAGATACAGAAGATTGAGAGAAGAAATTAAATATCAAATGTATTTTTCTCTATGGATTGTGCGAACTGGCCTCTATAATTTTTATTTGTAGGCTTTTGAGCATAGTAGTTACAAGAACCAAACTTCTAAAAAGGGACAACAAAAGCAATGAGAAGATTAATTGACAAATAATATATAAACTACCAAAATTACAAATATATCTCTCCAAATAATATCAATATCTATTATGATACATATAGACATATACCCATATAATAGATAATCTATGATATTTTGTTAAATTTTTTAAATTTTTTAGTTCATTTTACTATATTTAAAAATAAACCTTTCTTTTTTTTATAATAATAATAGTTTTAAGGTGCCATAAATATCGATGCAATGTTTAAAATATTGACTAGTTTTGAAAAGAAAAACAGATAGGATTGTACATGTTGTTAATGTACTTATATTGGCATCAATTTGTTTACATAATGTTTTAAATCTATCCTCCTTGAACTTATTATCTCGATGATGAACTTTAGAAGAAAAAAAATCTATTTTTACCCCTAAACTTGTCGGGTTATATCAATTTCTATCACAAACTTTTAATTTCATCAAATTACAACTCAACCTCAAACTTGGGTTAGTATTAGTGTGAATCCCTCCCTTGAACCTAAACAATTGTTGCAATTTGAAAAGTTACTAATCAGTATAAACAAGTATTCACATACGTACTAATTATAAAACATATATATATTCTAAAAAAAATGTTATAAAACATATGTATGCCACTACAAAATCAATAAAAATTACACAGAAAAATAATATGAAAAATTACTTTTTTTAGCCCTTAAATTTTGAAGAAATATGTGCATTTGGTCCATAAATTTTAAAAATATACTTTTTTAGTTCTCAAGTTTATAAGAATAGACTCATTTGATCCTCAAGTTTTCAAAGTTTATCTTTCTAGTGCCTGAATATTTTAAAATAAATTTAAAAGATTCTTTAACACTATAAGAAATTCAATATTCAGTGACAAAATTCAGTGGCACAAGTAATTTTTGTCACTAAAACATTAGTTTTAGCGACGTAAAAAAAATGTGTCACAAAAGATTATTTTTAGCGACACAGTTTTAGTATGCGTCTAGAGTCACATTTGTGTCACAATTGATTGTTATTATAATAACTTTATACTTTTATTTATACTAATTATATGACATTTTAAATTAGTAGAATAATTTCTTATTATCAAATACTTCTAGGACATTTTAAACCTAGTTATAAAAATTCGAGAACTAAAAAGGTACATTTTAAAATTCAGAGACCAAATGAGTCTATTGTTATAAATTTAGAAACTAAAAATATATATTTCTAAAACTTGATGATCAAACATATATATATTCATCAAAATTTGGAGACTAAGAAGGTAATTCTCCCAAAATAATATAAGAGTCACATTTGTGTGAATTTTGAAGTCAATTTTATGTGGAGCTTGACTTTAATTGGTAAACTTAGGGAGAGTTCTATTATTCCACTTTCTAAAATTAGTAGGTAAAATTAGCAAGTTTGGAAATAAAAATTTTACTTTTTCCCTAAACATTAAACCAATATCTTCTCATATATATCAAATCACTTCTCTAACATCAAGTGATATATTTTTTTGGGATTTAAGGTTAAAAAACATTTTCAAAAAATTTAGTCTCTAAAACTTTGACTTGTAACGATTTAGTCAATATATATTCAATTTTGTCACAATTTAATTCATGAACTTTCAGATGTAACAATTTGGTCCTTGTACTTTTAAATTTGTAACAATTAGTCTTCAACCTAAACAAATTTTGTCAAAAATTGATATCAATTTCTAATATTTTATGTTGTAGACATTATATTTTAAGTTATTGAATCTCTAATTAGTCTATTAATTTATTTATGCAAGAAATCTCATTAAACCTTTCTATTTATATCTAAAGACTAAATTGTTACAAATTTTAAAGTAAAAAGACTAAATTGTTACATAGTAAAATTTAGAGATTAAATTGTTACAAAATTAAAAGTTGAAGGGCTAAATCGTTACAAACCAAAATTTAAATACTAAATTGTTACTTCTAGAAAGTTAGAAACTAAAAATGATTTTTAACCCGAGATTAATTAATCAAACGTTGGAGAAAGTTTTTTATAAAAAAAAAAAGGAAAAAAAAAAGACAATAAAAGGTCAAAATGGAGAATGGTGAGGTGACGTTTAATCGAATTTAATAGTAAAAAAGAAAGGAAGTGGATTGGGCTGTCATGTAACACAGCATCACCACACGTGAGGGTAATATTCCTGTGGATCACAGCCTAATAAAGTTCACGAGCTTCAGAAAAAAAGCATTTCATTTACATACTAAGGGAAGAAAGTGCGGGTCCCACCGCCCCCTTAATTATTGCCAAAGCCTGGGCCCCACCAAAATATAACAAATTGTTTTATTTTAAAAAAAGGGAGAAATTGATTGGATGCTAATATACGGAGGCGGTGCATCATGGTTGATGCACCACCACAAGAAAAATGGAGACTTTGGATTTTGGAAAAGAAAGCTTTTATCTACCATTCCACTCAAATCATTCTCTTCCTTTCCTTTTTTTTTTTTTTTCTTATTTACTACCAACTTGGGAGCATCCATGCCCTAATTGGACCCTTCTCCTCTTTCTATGTTTGTGATCGGAATTTATCTATCGTCTTAATAAACATAAAAACGAGTCGATTAATTTCACGAATTAGATCTACAAAGTTATACTAACTATTAACACTCACTAGATTAAGATCGAGAATGCATTCTTTGTCAACTTATCTCAGTCTCAATCCTACCTCTATTTTTCAATTCGAGCAATGTTAAAAGATCAAGGTCGATGTTTACGCCAAACAAATAGACCATGTTTTTTGTCTTTATATTTGGAAAAAAATATTTGATCTCCTATCCCAATTCAATTCATGTTGAATGAAAGCTGTAACTTTTTTTTACTATTCTCAAACATAATTAATTTTATACCAAAGAAGATAAATTTATTCTTGAAGTCAGAAGTTCAAATACAGTGAAAAGAATTTTTTTTTAAAAAAAAAAGTGACATAAAAAATATAAAAGAAAAAGAAATTAATAATCTAGGTAAGTGAGAATAGAAATAATACAAAGTTATGAGTGGAAAGTGGATGAAGGTTTGTTTGTCATTTAGAGCTTTGGTTAAAAGTGGGACCCTCTCCACATGACATCTACACAATTTCCCTCTCCATTCCTTATTCCAACTCTCTATTATTGCATAAAACATTACAATTTTTTTTTTTTAACATTCAAAAAGAAAAATTATGCCATCCAATTTAATTTACCCCATCTCTTATTAAATTGTTGGGACAAAAATTCTCCTTTTTGGGATGATTGAAGATTTTCATTAATGTCCAAAATCTTCCATATTAGTGTACACTAATACTTATTTGTCATTTTTTTATTACAAAAAAATTATTTTTAAATACACCAAAATGATTCAAAATTTTACGTTCTATCAGTGATAAACCACGATAAATTATATATGTCCAATAGATTCATATAATAATCTATCGTTAATAGACGGGGATATTTTGTTATATTTGTAAATAATTCATCTAAAGCAGTGACATTCAAACTTTTACCTCTAATTTAACATATTAAAATATCGAAATTGAAATTATTATAAAAGTTATTGTTATATTTTGTTTTAAATCGTTCATTTTTTTCTCACGGTCACACCACTTAAAAGAAGGAAAAAGAAAATTACTCATCATCATGTTTCTTTTTCCATTTTATTTCTCTTCTAAAAATGTTTATCTTATCTCTTTAAACTTGAAAAAGATACATATTTAACTATACATAAATATATATGTAATAGATCAATAGTAATTGACATGACATTTCTCTCTAAAGTTTAAAGGTTCGATCCCTCATTCTTATAATATATATAGAACATTTAAGGTTTAAGGTTTAATGGGAGATGCTGATAAACATATAAAATTATTGGTACCAAAATATTTATTTACAAAGAGAAAATAAAATTAAAAAAATAATAATAAACATAATTTTGGTATACTTGTAGTCACTATTTAATAATTAATAGAGAATTATATGTAAGATTGGCGTATCGCGATGTTAAGGGGAAAATGGGTCCCAAATCCCAACAAGTTATTAAAGAAAACCACTACTACATATGTAGGGTGGCTATTTTTTATTAATTTATCAAACCTTCATTTTGAAGCATACCTGTTTAAGTGTTGAACTAGATTGATTTCTAATGTTGATTTATATCAATTTCATTATTTGGTCACTGTTACAATTGTTATATACACGGTGATGATTAGTATATGGTATTGAAGAGATAATTATTGCGCGTAAATCTTTCTGGGTCATACCGTGAAACTTATAAGTTTGAGTGTTTGTTATATGAAGTTGGAAAAATAATCCAAATAGTTTCCCAGGTAGTGAGCGAGTTGGTAGTTACTCGAAACGTGGGTAATTATCTAGGTTAATGGAAGGTGGGTAGTTGTCTGAAATGTGGGCAGTTGTCTATATATATATATATGATAGACAATTTTTAGATGGTCTCTCTCAATCTCTATGTGGTCTTTGACTTTGTCAATTAAGGTTGAATTCATTAAATTAAATATGTCCTTATCTCCAAATTGAAAAATATACGAAATTGTAATCGAAGAACATTGATTTAAAAGAATTTAAGACATTCATCATCGAATCATCAAGTGTTCATTCATTTGACGGTGTATGTGTGTACTTCATAGGGTTCTACCTATCCATTTTTCGAAAGAAAATCTTGCCTAAATATGTTAGCAATTAAGCGCCATTTTGAATTCTATTTTTAGTTTTTTGATTATTTGAAAAAGTATGACAAAACAACTTTTTAATTTTTGAGAGGGTTTGATGTCTGTTTGATCTTTAAGATTTTAATAATAATTTTTTTTTAACTCTTGAAGTTTAAAAATCATTCTAGATGGTTTATAGAATCGTTCGAATGTTAGTTGAGCTGGAAAAAATTGTGTAAATAAGAACTGAATCATACTAGACAAGCTTGTTACACTTTTATCTGGATGCAAATAATTATAGAGTATACGAATGGACATTGTAACAAAGAGTACGCAGGATATGGAATAGCAAGTGTTATAAATTGAAAAAATTTAAGAACTCAAGATCTTGTGGTTAATAGGTAGTCGATGAACACTTTTGTTAAACGTTGTCCTGAAAATAATTGTTTACACTGCCAAGCTGACTACAACTTGTCTCAACAATATACAAAAATTATTTATAGTAGAACAATCTTGAATTAATCGGATCTAGCAAAACTCTTTAATACTTATTCCCAACTCAACTCTATAAAAAAGAAAGAAAAAGAGGAGAGTAGAACTATCCAATTTGGAATGAGATACTCCAAATAAAGAAAAAATGCATTATTTATTATTGACTGACTTTACTAACTCTCCAAAAAAATAAATTAAATACAAAATTAAAACATTTGTAAAAAATAACTTAATTGAGTTGTAAATACTTGACCAAATTCAAACATTAAACATAACTCCTCAAACGGAAGATAAACTTGAAAATGGAACATCTCCCAAATCAAGCGTTATGACAATAAACAACAATTGACATATCAAATCATGAAATTATCGCTTTCTTTCACAATATAATAAAATTCAACAATCTCCCACAAAAAATAAACAAAAAACAAACAACATGTGCATTAGGAGAGATGTCTTTTGAACCTAACCCTTTCTTAGTAAAAAATATCTATCCAACTTCCCAAAAGAAATGATGAGACAAAGCTATGAAACTATCCATTTTATTAGTGAATTCAGACAATAGATATCACATATAACTCATTCTATATCTTTGAGTTCTATATAGCTATGTTCATTTTGATCTTTGACAAAATCTAAAATTCGTGAGAGCTTTAGTTATAAATAGAAGTTTTCATTGATCTTTTAATCCAAAATTCTAACAAACATATTTAAATAGAAATATATACTTTTATTATAAAAATATATATCTAATAACATTTATTCTTAAATATATATATATATATGCTTTTCATTAAAAAAAAATCGTTTAAATTAGAATGTGTATAGATTGTTTTCAAATAGAACAAAATAAACTAAAATATTAGTAAATATAACAAAATATTAACGTCTATTTGCGATAGACCACGATACAAGAATTTATGTCTCTAGTCTCCACCCCACATCGTCAATTAGATTTTTCTAATGTGTTATCACTCAATATGTATCATTTGATAATTGAAAACTAGGTTGAAGTTGAAAGTTGAATTGAAGGGAATTTTGTGGTTGAACAAATCTAATTGGTTCGTGTCAAGCACACTAGTATCCAATTCATAGATGAAATGGGAACACAAAAAATACTTTTAAAGCATGTTTAAAAGTGATATTAGCAGTAGTCTAACAAAAATTTGTTAATAAAAACGTGGTTGAATTTCTATCTATTTAGTAAATGAGTTGAATTTCAATTTAAACAATGGTTCAAAATTTGATCGATGATATATATATAATACTAGAGGAGCCCTGGTGGGTTTATAAACAAATTCAAAATGCAGATATACTTAAAAAAAACACTGTTTTCAGAATTTACAGTATTTGCATCACAAAATCTAAAAACAAATTTTCAAAAACTTAATTCATATTACCTGTCAAACGCATACCTATGGAACTCATTAGATTTGAAAACATAAAACACAACTCAATATCGTACTATACTTTAAAGAAAACGTCTCACAAATAACAGGGGTTTTCTGAAGTGATTTTTGCTCAATGAAAATCAAAAGTGCATGTTTGGGATCATTTATAAAAGGGTAAAAGGGCTTTCACTCTTCAGAAGCTGCTAAAAACTTTTGGGGTTTGGTTAAAAGAAGCAAAAATGATTTTCCACTGTCTAACATATAGTTGTAATGATCAAAAATCACTTTTGATTCTTTTAACCAAACCCCAAAAGTTTTTAGCAGCTTCTGAAGAGGGACAACCCTTTTAAGGGATCCCAAACTCACCCTCAACAAAAGTAACCTAATCTCAATGGTAACATAATGAAAGTTACAGAAGAGAGAGATGAAAGATATCTATAAAGCCAGATCAAAGTGGAGATCATGGGTTTACATTTGACAGCCAAATAATGTAAATATTTGTGTGTGTGTGTGTGTGTGTGTGTGTGTATTAATATAGTAATAACATTTTATTGATCTAATTAAAGTTGGTGAAAGAATGGATGGGGAAAATCATAAAAGTAATAAAATGTGGTTAGAGGGTTACTGGTATTCGAAGCCCATCGTAGCTTAGTTGAGCATCGACACCTTCAGTTTCCTTCAGTTTCAACAGATAACTGTTTACTTCTTCATGATCCATTAAATGCATCATACCTTCATATATCAAATAGTTCACTTCCCATCATAAACTTAGTTAAGTACCAAATCAAATACTGTAAGCCAACAATAATGTTAAAAGAGAGATAAAAGTAATGAATTTAATTGTTAAAAGTTCAAAAAACAGAGATTTAAGAGTGGGGGTAGCAAAAGTTAATGAATTGATACCAGTGAATAGAGTTCTCTTTGGTTGTATTTTCCTTACTTCCTCTAAAGCCTGAAATGAAAAGAAGAAGAAAACCTCGATTCTATTTCCTTTCATTTCTTTGGTTTATGCCTAGGAAACATAGAATGAATTTGAAGAATTAATTACTCTTGGAAGCCCAAAGTGGGTCGAAGAAGATCGATCAGGCCGTAACGCATCCTGAAAGTCAACCAAACCACAACTATTATCATCTTATGTTCAGCTGTATGCTTGTTTCAAATGGAAGAGAAAAAGAGAGAGATACCAGTATGAGAATTTCACAATCTTTCAACAGTGGATAAGTTTCTTCAGGTATTTCACTAACATCACTGTCCAGAAAAGCAGACAAGCATTTGTAAATCCTAAGCTGATTTAATGCTGAGATATTTTGAGATGGAGAAGCATATTTTACTTACCTAATGTAACAAATATTCCCAAATCGAAAACCCAATGACCGATAGCCACGACCGTGCCAAACGGGTAAAGGTGTAACCTGACAAAGAATGGAAAAAAATGAATAAAAAGCCAACAGAGTAGCATTTCAGATCAACAAGCATTACCTTGAAAGCATCAGTAACCACATCCCATAACTAAACTTGTGTTCCGTTCATAGTGCAATGAACTATTTGATAACACAAAAAATTTGATTGATAGATAACAATACAAGACTGTCAGCATGTTTAAATAGTTTACAAATATGCTTGAACCATTAATAAAATTGGAAAAAATTGCTACAAACTTGTATCCTCTTTCCTTTTTTGCGTCACTGCAACTTGAAATGGTGATGAAGCTGTTGGTTCAATCACTTAGAAATTTAATCATCGGAAAATTCAGTCTCTTAAAGTATAAATCAAAAGACATTACTCTGTTTAAGTTTAGAAAGATTTTGTTGGTTTTAGGTTGATATAGTTCAACTTGGTGGTCAATTTAGTCAGTTTTCTAGTTCAATAATTTGGTTTCAGTTTAGAATTTATTTTCCTTAAATCAGTATCAATTAGGTGTCCAGTCTGGCAAAAAACGGGCATGAATTGACTAACTTACAAGTTACACCATTAGATTTATGTATCCTAAATTGAAAACTCTAGACTGTCAGTTTGTCACTCAGATGTCCATATTCAATTTTCATTTTTATGAAGAATGAAACAAAAACCATCACCACTTTTTCAGATGAGCATAGTAAATACAGCTCTACAGATTTGGACAGTAGTCCAAAATCATAAACCTGTATGGTTTGGGTTTATCTGCCAGGTTCATCAGAAGAGAAATGAAGAATGGTAATCAGTTATCACCCATAATGAGTATAAAACGAAAATGTTATTATAAAAAAATTTCTTTTATTAATTGAACACATGCAATCAAGCTGACGATAAAATACAATTCCATTAAAAAAATTTGGGGCTTAGAAAACAAATCCGTAGGTTTCTAGTGCTCAATGCCTTTAACATCAACTAGGTGTTCTTTGATTCTTGGAAGAAAAACGTTCACCAGGTCCTTGGTCGCGTTAGATGGAATTCGAAAGCTTACTTGTTATAGGTTAATGCTGTTTTACTTCATGAGATTTGGATGGAAAAAAATCATTGTATTTATTCAGAATTCTTCTCAAAGTCCATACTATATTTATGACTCAGCTCACCTAAAGTCCTCCTCATTGTGTTTCCTATCAAAAAAGTTTGAAGGCTTCTCGATTCAAGGCATTTTTGGCAATTGGCCTGCTTTCATTTTCCCTTCTTAATTATGTTTTCCTTTAAGCCGTCTTGATGTTCTAACAATAATCTTTGTGTCTTTGATTAGTCTGGATGGAAATAAGGGGCTTTATTAATGGTTTATAGCCCTGAGGGTATTTTAGTATTTTACTTTACCCGAAGTTTATTTCTTTTTTTGTATTAGGGCTTGCTAAAACCTATAAAGTTGTCTTTCTCTTGTATCTTACATTGTGTGTGAAAATAAAAAGTGACTCTCCATCATGGTTTTTTCTCCATATTTTAGGGTTTTCCAGTAAACCTTGTGTTCTCTTTTTCACTGTTTAACATGGTATCAGAGAGTGGTGACGAAAGCCTAGTCGTCATCAACAAAATCCAACCAATGCAAGATAACCTTTGCACCAACCTTGCTTCCGCCATAGCTGCCGATGGGGCCTTTGACCGTTGGAGTTGCCGATTTTTCTGTCGCCGACACTGTCATTGTAGTCCAAACTGCCGATGATTGTCATCTTCAATCCTTGCATATCTAACTCTAGCGCCACCACAACTCTTCGATAGAAACCATAGCAGAAACATACCCCGTGAAACCGAGATCAGTGAGTTGTCCACCTACCACAAAAGTAAATCCCTTGCCGCGACAGCAAGCTTCTCGCAGTAACCAGTTCTTCCTCATCTTGCATCGCCTAGTTATGAACATCAAGGTTTGGTTGGTTTATCTTTGGTAATAGTACAACAACAGTTGACTAATCTACAGACAAGTTTTCAGCAACAAATCGCTGCTCTTGGGGCAGCCTTAGGTGCTTCCACAAACTTAAATTCCAGTACTACAGTGAATTATGATGTTCCTTCCGGTCTACCGATGTATCCAGATAACCTGGTAACCTCTTTTCCTACTTTAACTACTTTAACTACTTGTTTGGCTCTATGGGAAATTCCACATGGTCGATGCAGGAGAAAAATTGAATGGTCATAATTATTTATCCTGGTCTCAATCCATTAAAATGAGCCCTGAAGGGTGTCATAAGTTTGGGTATCTAACTGGTGAGATAACAAGGCTTAGACCAGGAAATCCTTAGGTGCACATTTGGAAAGGAAAAGACTCACTACTTCAATCACTAGTGATTAATAGTATGGAACCTCAAATAGGGAAACTATTGTTGTATGTTGCGACTGCTCGAGATATTTGGGATGTAGTTCCTTGAGGTTGCACGGTCTCTATTCTATCTACTTCACTTCCATCGTACTTATGAGGGATGCAGTTCCCACTGCAGCTCATATTATTAATCAAATGCCTTCCTATGTCCTCCAACTTCAAACCCCTCTTGAATGCCTCAAGGAGTCATACCCTACCACGTGACTTATTCCTGATGTCTCTCTCCGGGTTTTTGGGTGGATTGCCTTTGTCCATAGTCATGGCCCTAGCCAAACTAAGTTTACTCCTCGTGCTAAAAAATGTGTCTTCGTTGGGCACCCCTTCACCATCGAGGTTATAAATGCTTCCACCCTTCTTCCCAAAAATACTTCATCTCCATGAATTTAACATTCATTGAGGATCAACCTTTCTCCCCTGTTAGTCATCTTCAGGGGGAGAGTACAAGTGAAGAAACTAACTGGTCCACATTTTCAATCCCTACCGACAGTCCTGAACCCATCCTGAGTGCCCATGACATCATTCTACCCACTGAACAAATCCCTTGGATAACTACAGGAAGAATCTCATAAAGAAAATGGTGTCCCTTACTACTCAACCGGCTCCAATCCATGGATCTGAACCAACACAAGTTCGAGGTACTACTGGCCCTGATAATACTAACTTGTGTGTTAAGGGTGATATTGTTGGTTTGGCTGAGAGTAACAGAACTGATATATTAGTTCCAGAGAATAACATTGCAAGCAGTGATGAGACTTTGACAAAAACACAATAGGGTAAGACTCTTCCTCAGGCTCGAAAAGATAATCAAAATCCCATTACATATGAGAAATCAAACAAATCAGGGGATTATGATATCTCTCATGACATGCCTCTTGATTATCTTTTCATTGCAAAAAAACACCAGGTCCTGCACCAAATACCCCGTGTACAGCTTTCTGCCTTACGGTAATCTTTCTTCTGAGTTAAGAGCATTCACTGTCAACCTTGATATAGCAACAATACCGAAAAACATACATATGGCTATGGAAATTCCTGAGTGGAAAATTGTCGTCATGGAAGAAATGGAAGCTCTTGAAAAGAATAATACGTAGGACCTTTGTGCTCATCCTAAAGGGCATAAAATAGTTAGGTGCAAGTAGGTGTTCACTCTGAAGTATTAATCAGATGGAACTCTAGAGAGGTACAAGGTCAGACTTGTAGCGAAAGGGTTTACTCAAATTATAGATTATTCTGAGACTTTCTCCCCTGTAGCAAAATTAAACACAGTCCGTGACCTTTTTGTTGTAGTTAATAAAGATTGGCCTAGCCTCTTCATCAACTTGATGTGAAAAATGCATTTCTGAATGGTAAATTAGAAGAAGTTTATATGAGCCCCCAAGTTTTGAAGCTCAGTTTGATCATCAAGTATGTAAACTCATAAAGTCTTTGTATGGTTTGAAATAGTCCCTGAGAGTGTGGTTAGATAGGTTTACTACATTTGTTAAGTCCCAAGATTTCACTCAGGGATTCTAATCACACGTTGTTTACAAAAAGGTTAGTATAGGGGAAAATTGTTTTAATTGTGTATGTAGATGATATTGTCTTGTCAGGAGATGATAAGACTGAGATCACCAGACTGAAAAAGAAAATGGTTGACGAGTTTGAAATCAAAGATCTAGGGAATCTAAAGTATTTTCTAGGAATGTAGGTGGCGAGATCAATGGAAGAGATCTCTATCTCACAAGGAAACACACCCTTGACCTGTTAAAAGAAACAAGTATGACTGGATGTAACCTGTTGACACTCCTATTGAATTCAATGCGAAACTGGAAGATTTTGTTGACAAAGTTCTTGTTTGTAAAGAGAGGTATCAGCGTCTAGTTGGAAAGCTGATTTACTTATCTCATACTAGACTAAATATTTCTTATGTTGTTAGTGTTGTTAGTCAGTTTATGCAGACATCCTATGAAAAATATGGAAGTTGTGAATCGGATTCTGAGATGTTTGAAAAACTCTTCGGGTAAAGGTCTAATGTTCAAGAAAACTGAGAAGAAATGCATTGAGGCTTACCGACTCTGATTGGGCAGGATCAGTTATTGATAGAAAATCTACCTCTAGGTATTGTACCTTTGTGTGGGGTAACCTAGTTACTTGGAGAAGTGAGATGCAAAGTGTTATTGCTAGAAGCAGTGCTAGCGCTAAATACAGAGCTATGAGTTTGGAAATCTGTGAAGAAAGTTTTGTCTAATCTTCACCAAGACAGTGTTTTACCTATGAAGCTTTATTGTGATAATAAAGTGGCTATAAGCATAGTCAATAATCTTGTACAACATGATAGAATAAAACATGTGGAGATTGACAAACACTTTACAAAAGAGAAACCAAACAATGACAATATTTGTATTTCGTATTTTTCCATCCTGTCAACAAGTTGCTAATGTTGTCACCAAAGGGTTATTTAGGCCAAGTTTTGACTCATGTGTTAGCAAGTTGTATCTGATTGACATGTACGCCCTAACTTGAGGGGGAGTGTTGGAAAAAAGGAGCTTTGTTGGTAGTTTATAGCCCCAATGGTATTTTAGTATTTTACTTTACCCTAAGTTTATTTTGTTTTTGTATTAGCGTTTGCTAAAGCCTATAAAGTTGTCTTCTTTTATATCTTTCATTGAGTATGAAAATAATAAAAAGTGACTCACTATCGTGGTTTTTTCTCCTTGTTCTAGGGTTTTCCACATAAACCTTGTGTTCTCTTTTCACCGTTTAACAAGTCTCTTGTAAGCTCCTTTTGAATCTTAGAGTATCCATTCCTTTTTATCATCTTAATGAAAAGTTGCATATTCTTTGTTATAATATATGTTTATATTTATACATGCCCTTTATTGTACTTGTACATCCAAGTCAAGGATTTCTACATTCCCTATATATATGTAACTCTACTCTGAATTGAATAAGAAAATTTTACTCCAAAATACTCAATACATGTATCAGAGCACCTAGGGTTTCGAATATTCATTTGGCGGCTCTGCTCTCCATTAGGGTTTCAGTTTAGGTCATCTTCGAGTGACCGTTTGTTGACACCGCCCGTCTCAGGAGAAGGGTCGCCATCTTCCGCCTTTGTTTGTCATCGTCGTTCATTGGAAAGCACTGTTCATGATGTTTACGCGTCGATCTGTTTCTGCACTGCCAGCGCGTGGAAGTTTCGTTTTGCCTTTTGTCTGCTAGGTTCGCCTCGACTCCCGTTTTCCTGTCAGTTTGTGCGGTTGGTTCCATTGAAATCTATTCTGATTTGAAGAAATTTGAAGAATACTTCGTTGGTTCTAGGGTTTATGGCTGTCTATATCAGTTTGTGACTGTTTTGGTTCCAATTTTGTGTCTGGTTTGTGTCTTTGATCAGTATGGCCAACGTGAAGAATTTGGTCGTATCTGATGTGATTCCCATAGCCTCAAAAATCACAGAACACAAGTTAAATGGATCTACTATGAATGGCGTCGGACAATTATGTTTTATATGCAAAGTATTGATATGGATAATCATATCACCGACGATCCACCAGAAGATGCTCAGAAGAAGAAGGCTTGGCTTCGTGAATGACACTCGACTGTATCAGATAAAAATTTCCATTGAGAGTGACGTAATAGGATTGGTTGACATTGTAATTCTGTGCGAGAACTCTTGGAATTTTTAGAATTTCTATACTCAGGTAAAGAGCAAGTCCATAGAATGTTTAAAGCTGTATGCAGTTCTTTCGTACCGAACAAAAAGCAGAATCTGTTGCCAACTACTTTATGCGACTTAAGAAGATAGTTGCCAAGCTAGCTTTGTTATTACCATTCAGTCTTGATGTTAAAGTTCAACAAGCTTAGAGAGAAAAGATGGTTGTTATGATTTTTCTAAATGGACTCTAACCTGAATTTGGAGTGGACAAAACACAAATTCTCTCTGACTCTAAAATCCTGTTATTAGACAATGCTTTTACTTGTATTCTTTGCATTGAAAGTTTTCAATCTGGTGTGTCTATTCCTCAACCCAGTAGCGGTCGCATTAGCAAGAATAATCACCCCAAGGTACCTTAAGGGATGGACAACAATTTTCAGAGGACTAATTATGATAATCGAAAATAAAATTCTTAGGAGACTTTTTGTAACTACTGTCGTAAGGCAGGCCATTTGAAACGTGACTGTCAGAAATTGTTGTATAAGAATAATCAACGATCTCAGCATGCTCTGATAGCTTCCACCAGTGATATGACAAAGTAGTCAGTTACCATTTCTGCAAACAAGTTTGTTAAATTTCATATGTACCAAATTTCATTGCAAACGTCATCTTCTTCTAATCCTATTGCCCCCACTGCTTACACAGGTGTTACAAAGTGTCTCCTTCCATCATCTACCAAATGGGTCATACACTCTAGTGCCACAACTCATATGACAAGTAATTCTAGCTTATTTTTTACACCATTGTCCCCTGCCCCTTTCCCATCTGTCACTTTGCCAGATGGCTCAACATCCTCTGTTCTTGGTTCTTGCACCATTAACCTTATCACATCCTTCTCTCTATTTTATGTTTTACATTTGCCTAAACTATCCTTTAATTTAATTTCTATTAGCCAACTTACTCACGACCTTAATTGTGTTGTCTTGTTCTGTCCTGGTTATTGCTTGTTTCAAGATCGTATGACGAAGAAGATTATTGGTAGAGGATGAGTCGAGGGGCCTTTATATTTTTTATCATCAAATACTGTAAGTTGTGGCATGTTCAGGAGTTACATCTCTGTTTGAAGTCCATTGTTGTTTAGGTCATCCATCTTTGTTCGTGTTGAAGAAGATTTATCCAGAATTTCAGTCTTTGTCCTCTTTGAATTGTGATTCTAGGAAGCATGGACACTGACACATGACACGCGACACGCCAAGTTTCAAAAAAGTAGGACATGACACGTTGGGGACACATTATTTTTTTATTAAAAAATTAAATACATGTCATACATATAAACATATTGTGAAATATTACATTTGAAAACATCAAAATAACAAGTTAAACACCATAGAATTCATGAATTTATGCGTGAATGTTTAGGTGTGACCGTATGAGCATGAAGAAATGAGGGATATTGTGGCTATGGGAGGTCTGTTTTTTAGAAAAAGAAAAGGGCAAAGACAATAATAATAAGCCTAAAATGTGGGGTGGATGGTGTGTCTTTGGGTTGAGATTTGGGCTTTTAAAATGTTAGTTTTAGTTAATTTTTTCTTCTCAAATCTACAGTTCCGTGTCCCAGAAGTGTCTCAGTCGTGTCTGGGCGTGTCCGAAATTAAAAATAATAATAATAAAATAGTTGACACGTGTTCGACACAGACACTTGGCCATCTTAGAAGTGTCGGTGCTTCTTATTTGTGATTCATGTCAATTTGCTAAATTTCATCATCTGAGTTCAAGTCCTCGAGTCAATAAGCGAGCAAATGCTCCATTTGAGTTAGTTCATTCTTGTTAGTGATATATAATTAAATTGACCTTCAACCACTAGCTTAAGCGTTTGGGTGAATAGGTGATTTAAGATGGTATCAGAGCAGGCGGTCCAAGAGGTCATGTGTTCAAGCCCCTACATTGTTGTTTTCTCCCCAATTAAATTGACTTCCACTTGTTGGACCTTTCAAATATTTCAAACCCATAAGTGAGGGGAAATGTTAGTGATATATAATTAAATTTGCCTTCAACCACCAGCTTAAGTTTTTGAGTGATTCGGTGATTTAAGAATTCTGATATTTGGGGTCCTTGTTCAGTCGTGTCTCAAATAGATTTTCGTTACTTATTAATTTTGTTGACGATTATTCTCGTCTAACTTGGTTATATTTAATGAAAAATCGTTCTCAGTTACTATCTCACTTTTGTACTTTTCATGCTGAAATTAAAAATTAGTTTAATGTCTCTATCAAAACTTTGCGCACAGATAATGCTGGCGAATATTTTTCTTATGTGCTTTGACTCTTACTTGCGTGACCATGGAATCATTCATCAATCTTCTTGTGGCCGACACTCCATCCCAAAATTGAGTTGCTGAACAAAATAATAGGCATTTACTTGAAACTGCATGTGCATTATCATGCATGTTCCCAAGTATTTTTAGGTTGATGTTGTCTCCACTGCTTGCTTTATGATTAATAGAATGTCTTCCTCTGTTCTTAATGGTAAGATTCTTTATCGTGTTCTTTTCTCTACCAAATCTTTGTTTCCTAATGCTTCGAAAATATTTGGTTGCGTTTGTTTTGCTCGGGAGGTTCGTCCTCATCGTACTAAGATCCAAAATCCTTGAAATGCATCTTCTTAGGTTATTCGTGTCTTCAAAAGAGGTATCATTGTTATTGACCTACTCTTAACAAGTATCTTGCACTCCTAATGTTATGTTTTTTGAGGATATGCCCTTTAGTTCTTCACCATCGAGTCCGTGTCAGTGGGAGGATGACGATCTTTTTATCTATGAGATTACCTCTCCCACATCATCAACTACTCCATCTTCCTCTGAGTCTCTTCCTTCCCGTCCACTGATTACTCGTGTATACTCTCGACGACTTCCACAACATCCTTCAGACACATATACTCAGCCAATATTTTCCTCATCATGCGATCTGAAACCAAGTGATGATCTTGCTATTGCCCTTCGAAAAGATAAACGCACGTGTACTTACCCCGTTTCTTTCTTTGTTTCATATCATCAGTTGCCCTCAACCACATATGCTTTTATTACGTCCCGTGGTTGCACATCTCTTCCTAAAACTGTTCATGAAGTTTTATCTCATCCTAGTTGGCATTGCACAATGATTGCGGAGATGACTGCTTTAGATGACAATGGTAATTGGGATTTAGTCTCTCGTCCTGCAAGAAAGAAGGTCATTGGTGTAAATGGGTGTTTGCTATCAAGTTTAATCTTGACGGAACAGTGGCTCAATTGAAAGCTCGTCTTGTTGCCAAAGGTTACCCCGAAATCTATGGGACTGATTATTCAGATATGTTTTCTCTCGTTGCCAAATTAACTTCCATCAGACTTTTTCTTTCCATGGTTGCTTCCCATAAATGGCCTTTGCATCAGCTTGACATCAAGAACGCTCCTGCAAGGAGATCTTCGGGAGGAAGTTTATATGGAGCAACCACCTGGGTTTGTTGCTCACAAGGAGAGTGAGAAAGTATGTCGCCATCGAAAATCTTTGTACGGTTTGAAACAGAGTCCACGTGTGTGGTTTGGTAAGTTTAGTCAAGCCCTTGTACGTTTTGGCATGAAGAAAAGTACGTCTGATCATTCTGTTTTCTATCGGCGATCTGATAGCAGTATTATTTTGCTTGTTGTGTATGTTGATGATATTGTTATTACTGAAAATGATGCACATCGGGTATATCGTCTCTCAAGACTTTCCTTCAGGGTCAATTTCATACGAAAGATTTGAGACAACTGAAATATTTTTAAGGTATTGAAGTGATGAGGAGCAAGAAAGGTATTTATTTGTCTCAACGAGAATATGTACTTGATTTTTTGTCTGAGACAAGAAAACTAGGAGCCAAACCAAGAAATACTCTGATGATACCAAATCAGAACTTGCTAAAAAAGGAGAATTATTTAAAAATCTTGAGAGATATAAGAGATTAGTTGGAAAGTTGAACCATTTAACAGTGATATGACTAGACATTGCTTATTCTGTTAGTATTGTAAGTAAGTTTATGTCTTCTCCTACAGTGGATCATTGGGCTACGGTAGAACAAATTCTATGTTATCTAAAACCTACACCTAGAAGTGGGATCTTATATAAAGTTCATGGACATACGAGAGTTGAATGTTTTTCTAATGCTGATTGGGTTGGATCTCGAGAAGATAGAAGATCGACTTCTGAATATTGTGTCTTTGTCGGAGGAAACTTGGTATCGTGCAAGAGTAATAAATAGAACATAGTTTTTCGTTCGAGTGCTGAGTCAGATTATAGAGCTATGGCATAATCTGTGTGTGAAATAGTGTGGATACACCAACTGTTACATGAGATGGGCTTCGGTGTTATCGTGCTACTGCTAGCTAAATTATGGTGTGCTAATCAAGTTGCAATCCATATTGCAGCTAACCCAGTGATTCATGAAGGAACTAAATATATTGAGATGGATTGTCACTTTATTTGCGAGAAAATCCAAGAAGGGTTGGTGTCCACAGGATATGTGAAGACCAGAGAACAATTGGGAGATATTCTTACCAAAGTTGTGGATGGAGATAGAATAAGCTATTTGTGCACAAGTTAGGCATGATTGACATATTTGCTCCAGCTTGGGGGGAGTGTTATAATATATGTATTCATACATGTCCTTTATTATAATTGTACATCTTAGTCTAGGATTCCTACGTTCCCTATGTACATGTAACTCTACTCTAAATTGAATAAGATAATTTTACTCCAAAATACTGAGTACATTCTTTTCGGAAAAAAGATAAGAGTAAAGAAAGAAAACAAATTTGTTTAAAAATAAAATTCCTACCTTCAAATCGTTGACTACAAAAGGCTCCTCAGGTATGATATTGAACTGCAACTCTGAAACTGCAGCACCAGGTAAAATTACACTTGTGTCTACCAAATAATAGTGAGTCTTCTTCATCACCTAAAATCGTTTCGCTGTGTCAAATATCATTTTAATATTAAAAGATTGAATTATAAACAATACCAAGACTTTGTCATTTGTTTCAAAAATAATCTAACTCTTTCAAGAGTTAGAATATTGAGGTTTTAGCATGGATGACCCTATCAGAAGAGTGTTTATGATTGATGACACACCTCTCACAAAAGTATGATTTATAACCTTTTAGTTTATGTCATAATCTACTATCTCATTTTGTTAACGTATCGCGTTAGGGATATTTTTATCCATGTTTGACTCATAGTGGATGGTCTCCCTAACGCGATGAATATTTTTATCGCGATTTTTTTTCCGGTTGTGTTTTCTACTTTTTTTTCTTACAGTTAGTTATTTTTTGGTTGAGAAAACTGAATATCGCGATAGGGCTACATGGTCACTCCTAACGCGGTACGTTATAAAATGTTTGTTGGTTTCCTTGTTTTTCTCCAACTTTGTTAGATTTCCCTGAAAGAGATGTAGATCGCGATAGGGATGACCCCATCGCGTTAGAACGATACACATGGTCATCCCTAATGCAATACGTTAACAAAATGGGATAATAGGTTACGACATAAGCAAAAGATTATAAATCACACTTTTGTGAGGGGTGGATCATCAATCATAAACACCCTTTTGAAGGGTCATTCGTACAAAAACTCCTAGAATATTTCCCTTCATCTTTTATAAATGATTGACTACAACTAGAGTAGAAACCCATTAGAATATCAAATGAAAATTGGGTAGTGGAATGGTGTGAAGGTAACTTGAGAAGGGTGTAGCGATCCAAATTTTTGCTCCACCATTACATCGTTCCAAGACCCAAGTCCCAGATTTTGTTCGGCATTCTAACGGATTATTATTTGAAAGGTACTTTTAAAATATTTATAAAAGGTCCATGGTAAAGTTGAACTTTTGAAGCAGTAAGGTAATCTTGAAACAAGGGAAAGGTCCATGGGTATTTTTTATAATTTAGCCTACAAAATGAAATAACTTGGAATATGGATACTTGGAAAAAATAAATATGAAATTGAACTATAAAAAGTTGGAACCTCAAAATCACGTTGAGCCACATAAATTGGAACGGAAGGCTGGACATTGTTTGTCCAGTCGCGAAGATCATCAAGACCTGATAGTGAAAAGGACAAAGAAAAGGGAAGAGAGAAACAGTGGTCAAAGATTAGTTTGAAGGCTAAATAAAAATAAAGGATTGAAGAAAAAGAATGTACTCCAGAATTGCAACTTTTCTAATAATCTAAAATAAGATTAGATTGCAAGGTATTCATGCTTGAGACCTCCAATTGCATCGGCATGAGAATGAGTAATAATAACTGCATCAATTGTTCTTATCCTGGTAGAAATGCAACTAGTTATGATGAGGCAAAAATCATACGCAAAAAAGAATGGCACAAGATCATGTCGAGGGCAACATTATGACATACTAATAAATATAAAAAGACGAAAACTTGAATTGTAACTATTAATTTGATAAATGCCAGATCTTGAATATGTGGTAAAACAAACATGTTAAAAGGGTTATATCACAAACAAATTAAAACTGGAAATGACTGCAACAGTCAAATGGTTACTGCATTGAAAGACTCATGAAACAAAATTTGAAATGGCACAAGAAAGAAGGTTTCCTGTCTAGTATCTTCTAATGAAACATCCATAGGGAAAGGAATGGAATCCTCATTTGACATTTATGCACCACTTCACTTTCTTTAACCATGTTGTAACAAACAAATGATAAGATTGAACTCATGGACTTGCAAGATGCATAAATTTAGAGCTTGCCCTTTCAAAAACTATTTATTAAAAAAAGAAAAGGAAAAAAAGGTATATTATGGAAGTACAAAAGAAACAAAAACTTGCCTCAGAAAAGAAACTCACATATAACACGTGAGAATACAAAGAAATGACGACCACACAACAAATAACAGAAGTGGCAAGAGAACCATGCAAAAAGAATGTGAAGCTATCCAAGTAAAACATAAACGAATGAATTTAGGTTATAAAGCGTTTAGCAACAGAAATGCATCCAGACCCCCCTAATCTAACATAGTCAACCAAACATTAGGAATAACCAAGTAGCTACCTAAATTTACTCTATAGAAGAGGTAGGTGTAGAACTTAAGCAGAAAAAAACTAATTACGGACCCCCCTAATCTAATATAGTCAACCAAACATTAGGAGTAACCAAGTAGCTACCTAAATTTACTCATAGAAGAGGTAGACGTAGAACTTAAGCAGAAAAAAACTAATTACTGACCCAAATGCTGGAAACCATCGGAGAGCACTGTGGTAGAAAAACCTGCAGGAGAAATATAGAATTGTCACAATAGCCTTCAAACAAATATAGCAACGGAAGAAAATTTTTTGACGTATTTCCCATTACATAAAGAATCCAGAAAGGCGCTAACATACAGATTAAAAGCTCCGAAATAAAAAAAAAAAAAAATATATAGCAAGAATATACTAACTTTCCAACGTCGATAAGAATATTACGACTTCCAGAAGGTCCAGCATATCGAACTAGGACACTGGTATTAAGCCTCCTGTTTTTATTGCCCGGTTCTGCAGCTTTGAAGCATACCTAAAATAAAATAAAACAATAAAAAAAATGGGGGGAAAAAACATAAAATGCTGTTGAGGTTTGTTTAGATTGTGATTTAGTCAAAATAACTCGAAATTAAGCAGTCAAGTCTATAGTTGGTTCATAAATTTGTCAATGCTACAGTCCACATATTCTCATCTTATATAAATCTATACTTATGAAAACCATCTTTCTATACACTGACTTTAAAGATCATAAACCTAAAAAATAAACACAAAACTGACAAAGCCACATTTCCATAGCCTACAATACCTTCCTACTTAAGTCCACTACTGGTTGGTACCATTAGTTTCCTTCTTGGTACATACAATCGTTTAGTTTTCCTTATAGTTAAACATTTTGAGATTAATCAGCAAATTCATGCTCAGAATTTTGAAAACTGTACCGGACATTTCTTTACAGGATCAGTCAGGCAGCTCACTCGTGGGATTCCTTCGCTGGTACCCGTACCAATAAATATGATTTCTGATTCATTGACAGATAACGGTTCTCCACTCTCACCACCAGAAACTGTAAATACAAAATAAGAATTACCATACATATATCCAAACCCACGAAGTTTTCACGTTTTGGTAGTTAACGATGAACAACCAACCGCTACATTTTGCCTAATTTCAGTTCCCGCAGTTGATTGACAAAATACAACATAACAAAGTAATCAAGAAAATCTCGTACAATTTTCCTCATGAAAACTTATAAACGATCGTGCCGTGTAAGATGTAACTAGAGCAATGTGAAGTACAAAGGTATTGTGAGTATAGTGAGAAAGACAAAATCCCCAACAGCAGGCATTCAATTGATGAGCATTCCATCACATCCCCAGCTTGAAAACTCATCAAAGACAGAAGAGTTGAAGCGGAATAGAAAAAGGGCCAAGAGAGTTTACAGCAGAAATGGATACCCATCAAAACAAACAGCGAGAAATGTAGCTCACCGGATTGAAGACGAGATTGGACAATTCGTTGAAAGGGAGAAAACCCTTTTCGAGTAATCGAAAATGCAGAGCTTCGAAGTTGAACTTGGGTTCTGAGAGCGGCAAGACAGGCCATAGAAGTGGGTGGAAGAGTCGTACCCACAAACAAAACCATCGAAAAGGGTTGGGTTTCCAAATTGATAGATTAAAAAAGCACTTTCTGATTAAATTGAAAAGCTTTTCTTGTGAGCGAACTATAGTGGGCCCAAAGAAAAGTTCATCAGAGAATGTAAAGGTAGCCGGAACTTCTTCTCGCAGTCTTCGACCGGTAGGCCGGTACTTCTAATGCGAATTTGCACTGTATAGCTACTTTTATGAATTTGAAAAATGGCATACTATAACTCAAATATAGTTCAATCGGTCAATAAATGGGTTATTTTAAAAAATAACAAAAATAAACCAAATATTTATAAATATAGTAGTTTATATGTTATAGATCGTGATAAACAACTATCTATGTCTATCTACCTACCGGAATCTAGTATAAATAGACTGCGATACTTTGTTATAGTTGTAAATATTTTCAATAATTTTTTATTCAAAATAATTTGAGAAGAGCGATGGATTTGTGTTTTAGTATTGATTTTTTAGGGTTGTAATTGTTTAATAGACTCACTAGTATGGCTTGATTTCAAGGGGAAAAAAAGATACTTTACCTTCTAGAGCTAATATTAGTATCATGGCATTCATGATACACATGTTTTGGTTGATTTACAAATTAGTACTTAATTAAGATGTATATATGTGAAAATAGTCTTAACAATAACTTGTGCTGGTAGTAAGATCACCGCAAAATATTGGCTGCTGAAACAAAGATGCTGGAAAATTGTCGAATAGGATTAACCCTACTTAAATATTATTGAAAATAATATAATTGAAAAAAAATAATTAAAATTACATCACAATTATTAAATTAAATTTAATTAATAATTTGATTTTGATTTTCAATAAATTTGGATGTAGACTTGAATTTTACATGAACTTAGATTTTATGTATTTGAAGTTAAACACTTGGAATTTACATAGAATGTTTGTTGTTTTTTTATTATAAATTTTTTAAAAATTGATCTAACATATTTAGGTCATTTATGTAAATATGACATTTTATTGAAAAAATGAATCTTTAGTGGAAAAAGAAAGAATGAAAAAAGTAGTCTAAATTATGAAAGAAAAAAAAAGCAATCTGATGACCTAACCCAAAAATTAAGGAAAGGGTTCAACCCAAGAACCTCAGATTGATCCATAATTTACCTCCAACTCGAAACCCATATATATGGTTTTAAATTTGGAGAATTGGAGGGAATGACAAAATCGAGGTGTCCTTTTAATTTATGGTAGAAAACAGAAAATGTAAGATTTATGGCAAAAAACGTGGAGCACACATCGATAGAATTTTTTAGTTTCCGACTTTGCCCTCGAGTGTGTGGAAGATACTATTTTTCCAACACTCTGTATTTTCTTCATATACAGAGTAGTTGATAGTCGACAATGGGATTAAATTCGGATAGATATTTATTAACATGGACGACGATTGTGGTTGGATTCACAATCCAGCTGATTTTGAGAAAAACGTGCAAAGATTTTCTCTTCTTTATTATTATTAATGTCCTAATTTATATTAGGTTTGTTTTGAGGGCACTGCATCCTTGACTGATTTTGAGAAAAATGATTTCCTCTTCTTTATTATTATAATATTAGTTTGTTATGTGAATAACCAACGACGGGATTTGTTAGTTATTTTTGTTTTGAAATATATGGATATATAGCTTTAAGTAAATTATTATCTATTATATACATATTTATCATTTAATAACTTAAAAAAAATGAGAGATTTACATGTTTTTTGGGTTATTAGAAAAATCTTATTAGAACTGTCGATGATAAGGATGTTTCGTGGCTTATGGCAGTTTTATCAAGATTCCCTCAGAATGATTTGTGTGTAGTTGTTGACAATGTGATGTATGGCACGTTGGGAAATACAATGTATTTGAATACTGATAAAGCAGCAACAGAGCCTTCTGTCCAACTGTCAAGATTGTACTCCAGAATAATTGACTTTAAAGCTTTTGAATCATCACATTTCGATGTCCTAATTAAAGAAGGTGCAGTGTTTAGGAGCAAAGTTTTTTTTTTAAAAAAAAAAAAAAAACTATTTATTTGAATGCTCTTAATAATAGTTTTAAACTTACTACGGTTCGATCAAATCGTACTTATTTTGATATTCGATGTAAGGATTTGGCTTGTTCATGGTAATTGTGTGCATCGATGTATAAGAAGAGTGGTGTGTGGGTTGTTTGTAAGTTTGCAAATAACCACCATTGTGTTGTTGATATTGTCAAAGATAACCATAGACAGGCACCATCCTAGATGGTTGCTGAATGTACCAAATCCTTTTTCAAAATGAATGACAAAGGTCCATTTCGTCCACGTGATGTCATTACTTATATGAAAAGGCATCATGGTGTAAACGTAAGTTACGACAAGGCGTTGAGAGGTCGTGAAATTGCCCTTAATTCTATCTAGGGTACTCTCGAGTTATCGTGTGATCTTTTGTCATCATTCTCACGTGAACTTATTGAGAAAATCCAGGTATTTTACTAGTTGTCAAATACAGGGTAACACAATGTAATACAGTGCAATACAATGTATTACATTGTGTCAGATTTTGAACTGCCAAGATATTTACTGTTGACTATATTTATCAGGAACATATACGTCGAAAGAAGCTGATAAAGATGGAGGATTTGAGTATTTTTTTTTTTGCTCTTGCGGCTTCTTTAGATGCTTAGACTTACTATTTACCTATAATACTAATTGATGGTACGTCTATGAAGAATAAATACCCGGGTACTCTACTTACTGCAAGCACGCTTGATGGTGATTCAAAGATTGTCCCTTTGGCTTTTGCTGTTGTTGACTTAGAGAACGATGCATCATGGTCTTGGTTTTTCCATCCTAAAGGTTGCATTTAGGGAACCAAATGACATTGTTATTGTATCTGATGCTCATAAGAGTATAGCTAAAGGGTTTAGGTCGGTGTATCAAATACCTAAAGAAGGACCATAAGTCAAGCTCGATTGAGGGATCTATTCATAGTTGTGCAAGAGCATATACCACTATAGAGCATGAATATCACATGAGAAAGTTGGATGACATTTTTCCAAGAATTAGGCATGAGTTAGAAGGAATGGGAAAATCGAGGTGGGCTAGGGCACGAAAGGAAAAGCTATTCATTGATGACAAACAACATATCTGAAAGCTTGAATTTGTGGTTGAAAGAAGCACGAGAATTACCTGTCATTGCTCCACTTGAATTGATCTGGGGTTTGGTCCAAAAACGATTTTATGAACATCGTACTCATTGGAGTTTTCAGCATAACAACTCTCCACATATGCGGAAGGTATTATTCGAGAAGCATTAAAAGATAGTCGGACAATGAATGTAAGTGTTTGTTTTTGTGTTGAAAAGTTGTATTCATTATTATTAAGACGATATTTTGGTAACTTACATTCTTTTTTACCTTTTGCTAGATTTACCCCATAAACCAACATAAGTTTGAAGTTCATCACCAGACACAACAGATTCTTGTCAACATTCTAGATCGTACTTGCTCTTGTCGACTTTGGGACCTTGCTTTGATTCCATGCGCACATGCATGCATTGCATTGTGTTCAAGGAGGCTTGATCTTCATACGTGAAAAAACAAGTAAATTCAACATTTCTAGAAGTATATAGTTTGCAGTTACGCTAATAACTCAAAGAATGACTTAAGATGCAGAGCAAAAGAGTAAAAAAGACACAAGAGCATTGCTAACCCAGTTCGACAGATATTGCCTGCGTCTGAGGGGTTTTACACCCATTTAGGAACAATACTTCAATAATTAACAAGAGTTTCTTTAGCCTACATAATTGCAACGACAATCATATCATGCACTAATTACAATAAGCATAGTCAATATGTGATTACGAAACTAATCTTCTAATGTATCAATAGGTACTTTTTCTTCGTATCTTGAGTTACAGGCTCCCCATGTCTAAAAATTTAGAATACGGATAGGTGATAGATTCCTTTTACCACTTTTGACTCTTGTAACTGTTGTTGTTCACGAAATCATCAACAGGCTCCCCCTGTATAGACACTTCTCATATAAACAAGTGTTAGGCTCCTCCTAACACATGTACTGCTTGATTTTATAGTGTGAAGTTATCAACAGGTTTCTCCTGGATAAACACTTCTGATACAAGTAGAAGTTAGACTCCCCATAACTTACTCACCTTGATTTTGTAGTTTCATATAGTGTTATTGACATGGCGATCGACACACGATTCCATCCTGAAACCACACACACAATCGTATAGAAAATATTAAATTATAGAACTTGTACCTTCACCTAAACTCTACCTTCCTTATAACAATTTTGCACACATACGCGTACACAACAAGTCGATATATATATATATATATATATATATATATATATACACTACACTATAAAGATATATTTGAATAGCTTTAACAATAATTCAAATCTTGAGAATATCCTCAAATAAAATAATGAGATTTCCAAAATATAGGGTTAGATTATCTTAACCATTTTAAAATCCTTAGATGGCAATTAATAAGGATAAAGAAAAATGTTAAGATATTTTGAGAAAAGAAATTGTCTAGCCAATAAAAATGCAACAATATGTACACTCATCAATTATACCATATTTTCCATTTGGCTCGATTAGATAGAAAGGAAACACGTCCGTTGACAATGTAGAACAATTTACAAGTTTCTGTTATTGAAGATCTAGTAATTCCTCCTCATGTCAAACGTCTTGCCGGAAGGCCTAAGAAAAAAAGAATTGTTCTTATTTAGAAAAGAAATCAACAGTTTGGTGTAGTAGGTGTGGTAGGTTGGGGTATAATCGTAGATCTTGTAAGGAACCTCTAAGACGTTGAATTCTTCTAGTATTTCGTAGGAACTAATTTTTGTTGTCTTTTGTTTGCTTATTAATCTCTTATATGTTTGTTCTTATTATTTTGGATAATTCATAATTGTTTAGTGTTACCGATCATAATTGTTTATGTTTTTTTTTTTACAATTTAACCATTTCGAGTTATTTGATGAGTAACGTATTTTTAAAGCACGTGTTAAATGATCAATTACAGTGTATTTGATCATATGGAAATGACAAATAATAATTTTATCGAATGGGTTCAATAGGTAGTTGATTATGAAATAGCATCTGCCCCAATGAATTTATACTGTAGATTATATCAGTAAGCAATATATGGAATTGTTTATCTATAATGACTATCACCTATTACAAGCTTGATACGTGCTTGCACATATATTGTCAATCTCCATGTGTAATTCATAGATAGATAGATGTAGCATTATTGGATAAATTCGATTTATATCCTATATACTTACTGTATCCCATTGTATATAAATTTGTTCAGGATTATGTTGATTGTGGAAGATAACAATTAATTAATGAATGTTGAAAGGAAAAATGCTTTGTATATGAAATATAATGCATCACATCAATCTTGACAAACACACACTAAATGGCAAAAGTGTATGTTATGAAATCAATTTGATCAATTACTTCATATATATGAAAATATCGAGAAACACACACTTATTGTATCTCATTGAACATCAACCTTCGGAAACACACACTTACTAGATCTCATTGTATATCAACTTATTCGGGATTATGTTCATTGTGGAAGTTAACAATTAAGTAATGAATGTTGGGAGGGAAATACTCTGCATTTGAAATGTAATACAAGACATCAATCTTGACAAACACACACTAAATGGCAAAACTGTGTGTTATGAAAACAATTTGATCAATAACTTCATATATGTGTAAATAACATCCTTATAAATCAATGTACGTCTTAAAAACTAAACAAAAGATTCAAAATAGTCTAAATATCCAGGACGTCAATAAGTAACTATAAACTTTGTCATCATTTACCACTTTATGCTTGGGTTAGATGCAGATCAAAAGATGGAAAATTTGGAGGGGAATTTTCATCATTTCTCTTATGTGGTCTTACTATCGCCTTTGCTATGTCTATTCACATACCTTGTGTGACTGTTTGTGCATTAGGATTTATTTTGAGTTTACACCTTTGGTCTCGACTTTTGTGCTTTCTTTTCAATTGATATTTCCATCAGTTCGACTTTAGTTGTATTTAACTAAAAACGTAATGAAAACAATTATTAGTTTATATCAATTAATTAGTGGGAGTAGTACAAAATGCAATTAGTATAACTTTTGTTGCACGATTGTTTTCATTGATGTTGGATAATCTATCAGGCATCTCCAACTTTCTATTTACGTTTTATTTTTGTCAAAGACAATAATAGTTTGTTAGGTAACTCATGGTTTCAAGAAAGGATTATAGTAAGATAATAAATTTAATACTTTGGGCTTTTGAAGTACTTGTTTGCTTGTGGACCACGATGCTCTTACTTTGTCCATAACCATCATAGTTTTCTTAGTGGGACCAATATATGTATGGATAAGAACTCATTATATAAACGAAGCATATAAATATATTTGAATGTAGTAATATACCATTTTTTCCAATCGTTGCTTTTTTTACTTCTCCAAGCTTTCGTAGATTTTTTCTTCGTCTATTGATAGTATGATATTATTGATTGCCTCCTTTGTATCTTCAACGTCCTATGAAAAATATCTTAACAAGTTAAAATCATGTACTTTTTAACATAATCAATTAACATCAATAGTATTTTTGTTAATTACCTGGCAGATGCTCTCTTCACCTTGTTTTTTCATTGTCCCACTTTTATGTTCTTGCTCCTTATATTTATTTTGTTCTCTCTCATCCATTCTTTTATCCATATGTTGGTTCCCATTGCCAGGTCTATATTCATCAGTCACTTTTGTAAACCACCGGTGGAACATCAGGTTCAAGATTTTCTTGCTTTTCTTTTTTTTTTTTTCTTCTTGTTTCTTCTCTAAGTCGTCTAATTTTTTTTTTCAAAATCTCTTGCATGTTGTTTCCAAAACAACTGTTTATTACACATCATTTACAGATGTTTGAACAAAGGTAGGTTCGATGCATACCATATACGGGATATTTGAAGAAGGTTCTGCTTGTTGGTTTGTCATGGATTCCATCATTTTCTTTACTTGTTGGACAAGTTCTCTATTTTCTGGCTCATTCCTTCTTCAACAGTCTTTATGTAGTCAAGCATTTCCTGCATTTTTTTCATCGTTGATTGTTGACACCTTTTTATCCTCTCTAACACCTTGGTTATTCCATCAACTTAGGAGGTGGAGGGCATGCTTTTATTGAATGAGAATTGTACCACCCTTTCAACAGGTCGTTCTTTCTCATCTTTTTTCGATCTCTTTTAATATACGCTTTTCATCCTCAATGAATGGGGCAAAATAGAACATGTTTTTTTCCTCCTTTGTAGCTAGCATAGGGCAAATCTCAAGCTGTTACAAGATTTTAGAAATTATGTTAGATAAGATTTCATAATTAATAGAATGGCTCGGTATCAAATTAAATTTGTTCATACCTCTGTAGAATCAAAGACCTTAGTCTTAAGGTAAATCTATTTGGGTTGCGTGTCTGCAGCCAAATTAATGATTCTTTGCACTTTGTTTAACACCTTTTGTGCAAAGAAATTTGGTGGAGAGCTGAGTGTAGGAATAACCTCATACGTTCCAGCCAGAAGGGGGAATACAAATCCTCCTATGGATATTCCAATCTGTCGTTTGCTAGTAACTGCTCGGTTGAAATATTCTACTAGCAGTTCAAATGAGACCTGCCCCCAAAGGTAACTATCAAATAGGTCATCATCATCCGACATAAGTATATGAGTCCATTCAAGGTGTAAGTCTTCTTGTTTTGGTATCATAAAAGTTTCTAGAAAGTACAATTTGACCAGCTTAATTAATGTCATCATCTGTTTTGATCGTGCTAAGGTTGAATATAACATTCAGGTATCGTCTTGTGACGGATTTTAGGCTTTCAAAATATTTTTTCTTCAGATTAGCCCCTCCCTTTATTTTTTCTTCATCCACAGTTGGAATCTCCCCACAGTTCAGCCTCGCTATTATAGAAAACTCATGTAATCCAAATTTTAGCACTCCTACCACCTATAAGGAAATTTAGTTGGTTCACAGGTTTGGGCTTGCACATCCTTTAGATAAGGTGCAACAGCAACTGAAATGATTGATTTATAACTGAAAAGTCTAAGAAGTGGCCAAAAATTCCTTTCTTAAATCTTTTTTGTGAGCACTTCGCCTAGATTTTCTTTTATCTTATCAATTACACCACTACGGGTCTACAAATTTACTTTTAGTGATTCGTTTCTTCTTGATTAGGACATTAGGTACAAACAGTCCTACAAAGTGTTAACAAGCAATTGGTTTAAAGATGAACACATGTATGTATTATAATAGAACACAAGCATAAACAATTACATATCACACAATATGTATGATAATAAAGGTGTAAGAAACGCTTGCACAATTATCAGGTCCCACGAGTGATTAAGGTACAATTGTAACATAGGTTTCAAATTAGGTAATCCATATACAGTGTATTTGTGTGGTTTAGATAAGGTGCAACAATAGATGAAATGATATATTTACAATTGAAAAGTCTAAGAAGTGGGCCAAAAATTCATTTCCTAAATCTTTCTGTGAGCATTTCGCCTAGATTTTCCTTTATCTTATCAACTGTAATGAACTAACCTCTTTTGTTTCTTCTATTTTTGGGTTTTTCCCTTTTTGTTCCTGTATTTCTGTCCTTTTATTCTTGTTCGTTATTGATACCTATTAGTATAAAATTTATGTAAGTAGACCTTTATAATACACACATTTGGTTGTTTTTATTTGAAAATATCACTTTTTTTTCTTTTCAACTTTTTTTCTTCTTGGATTTCTCACTATTTGACGATCCTTCATCCAACGATAATCCCTCTTCATGGGTGTTTGATGTTGAGCGTTCGTTCTCTTTGTTTTCTTATTGTCATCATCCTTTGTTTCGTCGTCTTCCATATTTTTGTTTCCTCTACAGTAGTTTCCTATGGATGTGTACCATTTCTGTTACTTACATGTTCCCAATTCGTGCTTATCAAATACACTATATTTTATAAAAGCATTACAATAATATGATTGTGACACATCATACCTTGTCCTGTTGTTTTTCTTCCATATCTTGTCTTTCCTTTACATCCTTGTTTATTTTTCTTCTTCTTCTCGTAAACTGCACATTAATGTAGTATATTGAATACATTATTTGCATGAGATCTTAAGGTAAAGTATCTATTACTAAGCTTTTTATTCTCATTTTTTTTTTTGGATCATTGGACTCTTTTCTATCTTCATCTCTTCTTCTTTCTTTGTATTTGCAGCATGGGTTGCTACTGAGGATCCAACCATTGTTTCTTCCTTGTCTTGTTGTGAAAATATTGTTAGTTTTTTGTTTACAAAAGAGTAGAATATATAAATTGGATAAATATACCTTGTCTTCAATTTTGATAACTATTGGATCTTTGTTTGCTTCCTTTTTTCCACCACTTATTCAGTCGCTCTCAATTTGCCATTGACTCTTGTTCTTCCTTCAATTATCTTTTTCTTTTCTTCATAACTTTAATCCTTCTCTATATTTATTAGGAAAAAAAAACGTTGCTAAATATCTTATATTGTGTTTGTTGAAGAAGCATAAAAACTAGGAAAATCTAGGTATTGGATATTATCATTGTTTTCTAAGTAATTCAAATAAGTTTCATTATTATTATTTTTGTTTGATATATATAATTTTGATAATGTTTCTAAATCAAATGTTTGAAAAAAAATGGGTGCATTGTTTTAGAGAAGCATTTTCCATGGTTTGGTTTGGGTACCTTAAAAAAAAAATTTTCAAGAGTGCAAAATGTGAATCTTTTGTCGAATTGGGACGAACATGGTTGATCTTCAGGTGAAGCGGACGGTTGAAACGGGGACGGTCAATCGAAGCGAACAACTGACAGTCGAAGCGAGGAGGGTACAACCGTGACCTTCAGTCAAAAAGGAAAGTTTTAGCGTACGGTGGTGATCTTTAGTCGGAGCGAGGAGACAAAGCATAGTGGGTGATCAATGTTGAAAGAGCACAAAGAAAGGCAGGGAGAACTGTTAATTTTGAAGGAGATGAAGATGTGGAGGAAAAGGTGGAAGTCTAGAAGAAGAGGAGGTTATCAATTTTGAACTAGCACAAAGATGCGTGACGAAGAAGTGAAGAGTTGGAGAGAGAACCTGTAACTAATTTCTATCAAAATTGATTTTGATTTGATGTATGTTAGACATGTTAATTAGTTTTTAACTATAGTGTATTTGGTGGGATTTGAGTTATGAATTTTAGTATAGATAAGGGTATTATTGACATATTTTTTAGTCTTTTTTATTAATTATTTTGATTTTGTCATATATATAATTAATTTTTATTTGTGCTATTTCTCCAAACCAAAATTAAAAAGTTACTATTTATCTCGTCGTCCCAATAAATTTCTGTTTTGGGACGGTCTACCATACTCATACCCAGTAAGAAATTCAAATTTATTTTAGAGAAATCCGGGGATATGGCAAAAAAGAGGGAATGGTTAGAAAAATAGCAAAAATTTTCAGGAATAAGAAAAATAGCAATTTTGGGTGTAACTGATTTTTCAAAATTATAATATTCCTATTTTACCCCTACACGGTGTTGATTATAGTTTTTTTTAAAGGTGTATTTGGCGTATCGTCGGTTTTCACATATTGTTCACTATTAAATGTTATATATTTAAATACAATGTATTTTATGTAGTTAGAATATTTTGATTTGTTTTAGATATAGTTAGATAGATTTATTTTTTAATTAAGTATATTATTATATTTATTGTAGTTTGAAATATTAGTAAATTAAACCCCTAAGATTATGATATTTATTGAAACATTAATTAATATCTATTTTGATTTATTTTATTTCCAATTATAATATAATCAACACTCTAAGATTATGATGTTTAATTAATTAGATATATTAAATGATATATATAATTTAATTAAATCCCACATCTTAAGATGATTATTTCAACTTATTAGTATTTCGGAATTAAATCTTGAAAAGGGGATGCACGTATGGAAAAAAACAATAAAATCCCTAAGGTTATGAAATTTGTTTAAATAAATACCTAATTACTTAATAAAATCCTAAAAATATTTTATTATTTACGGTTATAATTATATATTCAAAATATATAATAAATTCAAATTATTTTAAATTAAATTTATGTATTTCTTATTCTTAATTTTAATTAAATTGATTCATTTCATTTGCATTGTTTATCTATTTTATTAGTTTCAGTTTTAATTTGTGATTCACATTCACGTTTCCACTGTTGATTTAATTATTAAATTTTAGGTTAACATTATACTATTTCAATATATCTAAAACATTACTTCAACAAATTAACAAAATTATTGATGACATTACAGAGAGTAAAAATTGTGTTCGATGGTAATTGGATAGAGTCATCGAAATATTATGACTATCGTGTTGTTGACGTGTATGTCCCTATTGCTTATTCTTTTCAACAATTTGTCGATTGTATTAAAGGTAAATTGTTTCCATCTTCAAGTCATTTTGTCATTTGTTTGACAGTTTATTGAGATTGATGCAGTAGTGCAGATCTTATATAAATTGTGGAAGATAAAGATGTTTCTTGACTTATGCTGTTACTATCTAAAATCCCTGATAATGATTTATTGGTTGTTGTTGATTCTTATCTGCTGGTTCATCTTCAAATACAGTATTTGTTAACAGTAATGTATCCAAATCTCAAAATTCGTTCAAGCATTCAAATTCTGATGGTGGAATAATTGACTTTGATACATTTGAATCATCTCATGCAGAGATTTTGATCAATGTAGGCTCAATGTTTAGAAGTAAAGATGTATTAAAGAAAGTCATTTATTTGCTTGCAGTCAACAATAGTTTCAAACTCACTACAGTTAGGTTGAATAATACATCTTTTGAAATTCGATGTAAGGATGTGACATGTAATTGGTATTTACGTGCCTCTGTTTTCAAGAAAAGTAATGTTTGGATAGTTCGTAAGTTTGTTAGCAATCACCAGTGTGCAGTTGAAATTGTTAAAGATGCCCACAAATAAGCAACATCTTGGATTGTTACTAAGTGCACCAAATCATTTTTTAAAATGAATGACAAGGCCCATTGTCGCCCTTCTGATATTTTTAAATATATGAAAATTCACCACGGTGTAAATGTAAGCTATGATAAGGCTTGAAGAGGAGCGAGACCGCTTTGAATTATATTAGGGGCACATCGAAGGCTTCGTATGCTATGCTGTCATCATTTTCGTCTGCACTAATTCGCAACAATCCTGGTACGTACTTCATCAATTATAGTGTAATTCATAAATTCAATTTGAAGATAATACATCCACTATATAGAATATGTTTCTAATAAATCTAACTATTGTCGAAACATATACAGCCGAAGAAGCAGATGATAGTGGAAGGTTTAATATTATTTTATAGCTTTTACTCCTTCAATAGATGCATGAAATTATTGTTTATCAATAATTTATGTTGATGGTGCAACCTTGAAGAATAAATACTTGAGTACCTTAATGTCTGCTTGTACTCTCGATGGTAATTCTCAGATTGTTCCTCTTGCATTTGTTGTTGTTGATTTAGAGAATGATCAGTCATGGACTTGGTTTTTTCGTAATCTGAAAGTTGCATTTGGGGAACACAATGATCTAGTAATTGTTTCTGATGCACATAAGAGTATAGAGAACGATTTTAATGTTGTGTATAAATCAGCTGAACATGGGTTATGTGCATTCCACCTGTTTAAGAATCTTAAGAAAAACCACAAGTCTCTTCCAATGGAGAACACTTTCCACAAATGTGCAAAAGCATATACACCTTTGGAGTACGAGTTCTACATGAGCAACTTGATGAACTCTCTCCATCTATTAGGCATGAGTTAGAGGAGGTTGGAATATGTCGGTGGGCTAGAGCGTTCTTTAGGAGAAAAAAGGTACTCGTTGATGACTACAAATATATCTGAAAGTATGAATAACACCTTGAAAGAAGCGCGGGAATTACCTATCATTAGCCTCCTTGAAACTATTCGTTCTTTGAGTTAGAGATGGTTTTATGAACGACGTACTAAATGGAGTTTCCATCGCACAGAACTCTCTATATATGCAGAGGATGTTATTCGAGTAGCATTAAGGGATAGTCGAACAATGAATGTAAGTGGTGTGGCTTGCAATATTATAAGCTTACCATTATATAAGTCATTATTTGTGATCTTACATTGTTTAAATCATTTTACAAATATATCCTACTAACTAACATGAATTTGAGATTCATCACCGTAAGGACCAGTTTGTTGTAAATATTTTGGATCGAACGTGCTCATGTCGCCAATGGGACCTTGATATGATACCTTGTTCCCATGCATGCATAACATTGTCTAATAAGAATCATGATTTGCATAGGTACACTGATAAATTCTACCATGTTTCAAATTTAGTTATGCTATATACGAAGGAAACACATCTGCTTGGTAATGTAGATTAGATTAGAGATATGCATCAAGTTGGAGAGGATGGACTCCTTCCGTCCCAAGTTAAACGTCTAGTTGGCAGACCGAAGAAAAAGAGGATTCCTTCTTGTTTAGAAAAGAAAGACACTGTCCATTGTAGTAGGTGTGGTGGCAGAGGTCATAATTGTAGGACCTATAAAGAACCTCTTCGATGTTAAGTTTTTTAAATTTCTATTGTCTAGTTTAAAATGTCATTTAAGGTCTACAACAGTCAGTTCTTGTTCGCAATTTAGAATTTTGGTAATTTTATAGCTACAGTTTGTTGGTTAAATTGAGGTACGACACTTTGGTGGTATTTCACTTTGGTAGTTTGGGTTTGTGCGTTATGAAATACACAGTATTTCAGTTATTATATTATTGGTAATAAACAATTTGGCAGCAACTCATATATTTGTACATCTGTATGTCATTCTAGGTAGAAATCCCCTATATAGTATCACTTATGGTCAACGTTTGATTTAGAAGTTAGCTCTAACAAGTTGGAAAGATATTGCTTAAAAAACACTGTAATTACATTACAGAAACAATGGAAGAAGTAAGTCTGAGCATAAGTGTTGAATAAAATACACTGTATTTTAATTAATGATGGTTACAAATCCCTTCAATCGTCCACATTAAGGCAAGAGTAAGACTTACTCAGAATTATTATTAAAGTTCCTCGTAATGGATCGTTAAAATGTTACACTACATAAATTATTGGCTTCAAATTGATTGGATGGAATCAATTCGAAATACATTTATGTTTTCCTGTCTAATATCTATCAACACTGTGTATTATCCTTAATTGTCAAAACAGGTTAAAAGAAATGTAAATATAGATTCACGCTAGATAAAAATATATCAATAACAAATATTTCCTTTAAAAATCAGTTCACATGTTTTTTCGTTAATAAAAAGATCATACAAACACACTTTATTATAAAAGCTTGGTCAATAACAAAACAGTAGGTTCACTAACAATCAACTTCCTAAAACTAAGAATTATAAGTTCACAAGTTTATATTTTGAAGAGTTATGCAGTGGTCTCATGCTTGGCTTAAATGCAGGTTGAATGATGACATGCGTGGCGGAGAATTTTCATCTTTTTGGAATTTAGGTGGTATCTTGCCTCTTACGACATGTATCCAGATTTCCTCTGTTGAACTTTCACCTCCAGTAGCCTTTTCCACTTTGGATTTTATCCCCTTTTGTTGTCGCTTGCCTTCGTATTTGTCTTCAACGATCTTCAAGAGTTCTTCCTTGCTAGTGTTCAGCTACATATATTTCATAATGTCAAAATGAAATTTAGCAGATTTTTTTCTAATTATAAATAATTGATTTACACACTAGTTAGCCTTACATGTTTGAGGATTACCCTTGTGGCTGGGTTTTTATCGTCGATGTTTGACAATCTGTCTTCTTTCACCATTCTCTCTATCTGTAAGTGATAACAAAAAAAAAAAGTTATAGTAATGCATTAAATACATGATTTTCCATCATATTTATTTAAGAAATAATACCTTTTTAGTTGGTTTCTTTTGCTTGCTTATTGGCGGTATAGATGGTTTAACTCTTATAAGTATATCAGTCGTTGAATTTACACAGTCATTATTCTGTAAAAAACAACAAAAGTTTTAGTAAATAGTTTATGTGATCAATTAGATAACAATTATAAATAGTTTATAGGATCAATGTTTACCCTTTTATCCGCTGCTTTGGTTTTAGACCTTTGAAGCTCTTCATATATTTCTTCTTTATCAATTGAACAGATGACTCGATTTATTTCTTCGTCTACATCTTGTTGATCCTATTATAGGATTATTCACAATTTAAAGTAAATAAAATAAAGTTTGAAAACAAAATTAATTTATATTGCTAATAAAGTACCATGTATTGTGTTAGTTTGTTTTGTCCAGTGGACGATTTTGGATCTTTGTTGGATAAATTGGTTGACTGTTGTTCTTGAGTTTGGCTGGCAGATTTTGTACTAGGATTTTTCGTTCCATCGTCATCATTATCTTTGTTTCTTCTGCTGGACATTTCGTTTACGTCTAAATCCAAATCTATATATTGTTCTTCCCTTTTCTCCTCTTCGTCTTTTTCTATTTTGTCCAGTTCCTCCTCAAACTCATTTGGTCCCTAGTTCAAATATGGAGTCAATAGGTGTTTTTTGTTAAATATAAAATACAATGTAATATAATTATACTTACCATGAAGACATTGCTAGTGGATGAACCGTTACAGTATTCTGATTTCCAATAACGCCAACTAATTGTTGAACTGTTTTCTGGAGTTCCATTATTTTTTGGTTCATGGCGTCCTGAACATTCTGTAGAGAAACGATCATCTCATTCATTTTCAGTCTAAGCATTTCTTCGAATTTTTGTATTCTTGATACAATATGTTTGAGTGGTTTTGAGTCGATTCTAGATGGTTGTCCTTTATTGACAGAGAGATTTACAATTCTCTCTCTTGGTCTACTTCTTTTTAATTCATCTTCAATCTCTTTGACAATCTTCTTTTCTTCATCAACAAAAGGAGCATAGTAAGACATTTTCAATTCTTCTTCGGTGGCTATCAACGGGCATATTTCAAGCTGGACAAAGAATAAAATTCATATGTTATTTTACAACAGTAGTATTTAAGAAAAAAGAATTAAGAGAAATTTACATACCGTGGGTGAATCAAAGACCTTATGTTTAAGGTCTTTTCATTTTGGTTGTGTGTCTGCAGCCCAGTTCACTATTCTTTGAACTTTTGTTGGAATCCTCCATGCAAAAAAGTTTGGTGGATTGCTCAACGTTGGAATTATTTCGTATGCCCACGCCAATATTGGAAAGATAAATTGTCCCATTGAAATTCACGTTTGACCTTTGCTTGTGGCAGCTCTATTCATAAAACCTATGAGAATATCAAATGCTACCCTCCCCCAAGGTAGCTACCACAAAAATGCTTCATCATCCACCATTAGGATATGCTCGCACTTAATCTATAGGTTTTCTTGTTTTGGGATAAAAAAACTTTCTAAGAAATATAACTTAGCTATTTTTAAACGGTCAATGTCAGTTCCAGCTTTACTGGCATTGAACATTATATTCAAGTATTGCCTTGTGACCGATTTCAAATCCTCAAAATACATAGTTTTCAAATGACCTTCTCCCTTAAGGTCATATTTCTTTATTTTTGGGACCTTCTGACAGTTAAGTCCCATTATTAAAGCAAATTCCCTCAATCCAAACTTTAACACCCTTCCTCTTATTAAGAAGTTCAACTAATTCTCAGATTTTGGTTTGCACATTCTTTGGATTAGGTGTAGTAGTAGTTGGGATGATTGGTTAGAAATTGAGAAGTCTAAAAAATGACCAAAAATCCCTTCTCTAAACCTAATAGTCAATGCTTCCCCTAAGTTTTCCTTCACTTTATCTATAACAGTGTTATTTGTCTGGAGATTAATTTTTAGAGGTTCATTCCTCCTCCCCAAGCACATTAGATAAACAGATTTCTAAAAAAATTCACAATATTTTAGTCAGGACCTTTTCACTTATGAGTTCTGATTAACAACAAACAACAAAATAAATAGCCTTCCAAAAGTTCTAAATAACAAGACGAATAATGCGATATTTAAATACTACACTATGAAATAACAAAGCACATGATACTTCCAGTCAGTAAAAAACTTATACACAATTTCAGTCAATAAAAAATATACACACAATTTCAACCTATAATATCAAGTATATTCAAGTATCATCATATTTGAGTACATCTAAAACAGTAGTGTTCCAAGAGGAGAGGATTTTATATTTCTCTATAGAATATTAATAGTAATTCTGATACATAGTAAATGCACTAATGGAAAACCCATTCAGCCTTCATTTTAAAAATAGAAACACATTTCTAATGATAAATTATAGTGTATTTAAAGAATATATTATTTCAATAATACCTCGGCCTTCTCATCTGTCATAGGGGCCTTCCCTTTTCTTCTTAACGTTTTAGCACTGCTGTCCTTTGGTAAGTCTCTTTTTACCTATAAAACCATTATAACAAGTATTAAAACAAGAGATACGGAATATTTATGTTAGTAGTTTTAAAATATTTTTTTGAAAGCTACAGATGTACCTTTTTCCCCTTCTTTTTAGTTGTTTGTTTTTTACTATCATTCGATGAGTCTTCATCTATCTCTGTACTATCCTTTTTATTATGTGATGTATTATCTTCAGGTTGTTTTACTGCTTCTTCGTGTATTTTGTCTTCATCTGGTGTATCATTTTCTGAAGGTGAAGAATCCTATGATTTGACATCAAAAGTGGGGTAAACAGTCGTATGAAAACAAGCAAATACAATGTAATTCATGGGATAAGGAATATCTTACACTCATAGAGTAAACAGTCGTATGACTACAATCAAATACAATGTAATTTAGACGTATTTTATACCTTGGACTTTTTAAAGGATGTTTCCTCTTCTATATCTGGCAGATTTTGCTCTCGTAGCTCATGACTCTTTATTCTTTTTTTTAAAGCCTGTATATCCTCAATTAGTTATCTATGATGCTATATTGTTGAAAAAATTTGCAAACAAATTCTGGATACCAGACTTTTTATTCTTGGCTTTTTTCTGAACTGATGTGTCTGTTGGTTGCTGTTCCTCTTGTTTTCTTTTCATTGTTTATTTTTTACTTCGTTACTTGTTTGTCCTCCTACCATTCTGTACTCTGTCTCCTGTTATGTATACAGTTCAAATTATCATTGTTATAAACATGCAGATGTTTATATAAATCCTTCGGTTCTATTTGTGCAATGAGACATACCTCGGTCGAGTCAAGTCTATTGGTTCTTTTGATGAATATCTTCTTACACCAAATTTTCTAGCAAACTTTAGTCTTTGACCTAACTTCCTTTATATTCTTATCCATAACCTTAATTCTAATTTAAATTAATAGCGAAAAAAGAGAAAATAAAAAAATGCCTGCAAGATTTGTTTGTTTAACTAATTCCTAAAATCCAGCAGACATAT
Organism: Cucumis cinereus; assembly: GCA_037974625.1. Lineage (NCBI taxonomy): Eukaryota > Viridiplantae > Streptophyta > Magnoliopsida > Cucurbitales > Cucurbitaceae > Cucumis > Cucumis cinereus. The sequence goes on from JBBPDJ010000023.1 coordinate 13,165,917, forward strand.
GATTTGTTGTTTAAGAAGATAGATGATTTGATTTTTAATTTTAAAAAATATATTCTATTTTTTCAAATATAAATTTCGAATGTTTATATAATAATCATGAAAAAAAATATACAGGTACAGTGCATCTCCTTCAAAAACCAACAAGCAGACTGTTTTTCAAAAAGAAAAAATCAATGGAGGTTTTCGATTTAGTACCGTTGTGGGTGTTTTTGTTTGAAAGAGATGCGTCTGCTCTGTTGCAGAGTTTTTTGAAGTATGTTTGAAAAAGGCGATGTTGTTTAGCTTTCGAGGTCGGGTTCCAGACGATGTTTCGATGATGCGTCTGCTCCGATGTTGTTTAGCTTTCGAGGATAAAGCAGAAGCCTATGAAGGAAGGGAGATTGTTGATTTTATGGAGGAAAATCGTATTGTTTGCCTTCATGAAAAGAAACCAGACGATGAAGGGTGAAGTTTTTCGGTGCTTGTTTGAAGAGGAAGAAAAATGAACACTGGAAGATGAAAAGAAAGAATTCCAATAATCACAATTAATTATGGTTTCAGTTGTATTTTTAGGGATTGATTACTTGGGCTGTGTGATTAGATTGGGTGTAGGTTTGGGGAGTGTGAAACAAGGGTATTTTAAATTTTTGTGGGATTGTATATTTTGGGGTAGGGTAGTTTTGTCCATATAATTTATTTCATTTAGTTAATATTTCGTTTTTGCCATTTTTCTAATTTTTTTTTTTACCATTTATTCAAATAAAACTTAAAAAAATCCTATTTATCTAGTCAACCTTTGTTTTATTGGAATATTTGTTTTCAAAATTCTGTTTCTAAGTTGCCTACCGAGGCCGAAGCCATCCTAACTCCTCGCTCCAATTTACTAGCTACTTCCCTCCGCCGCACCGGCCGCCGCCGTTTCCCTCACGCCATTCGACGTTACCAAACGTTTATAATCTGTTTTGAGTACGAAGGTTGAATTACAAATTTGTGATTAAACTATTTTTTGTCCTTAAAAATTGGATTCGCATTTACAATTTCTCCTGCCCTTACCTCTCTTCGCCGCTTCCCCACTGCCGCCACTTTCATCCTTTGCGCTGACACCGCCCTCCAATCAGGTAACCTGACATTATATAAGATAGAAACGAAAAATTCAAGTGAATGCAATTTGTTTGTTAGCGTGGCAGCTCTTAGAGTTTTATTTGGCGGTTATTGAAGCTTCACTATCGTCCGATTAATAATCGGCGGCGGTGACAGAGAAATTCAGCCCTTAGTTTTTTATTCTGGCTAATTTCTGTTCATAGCTTAATCTTGGGTAGTTTTTTGTTTGGTTGTTCATAATATTAGGCGATGCATTGTTAACTAATCAATATTTATCCTCGAGTGTCTTCTTTCCAATGGTGGCTACTTTTACATATTTGGCTTGTGTCGTTCGTCCCTAAGAAACATTGGGGTTGGTAAAGTTCAAGAACTCCAGGCACTGACTGCAGTTGTTTGGTGAACTATTTCTCCTCAAATGTTTTTTTGAGAACTGCTCTAGAGGTTTATTTCTGGAAATTTTAATTGCTTCTTTCGACTGTTAGATGTCATATTGATATAAATTTAATGTAGTTTCTAAATGCTATTGAATCATTCATTACGTTTATGTTCTTAAATTTGTTATTGTTTCTTGCTCAGAATTTTTTTTCAAGAGTTTCCAGTAACCTGCATTTGAATGGAAAAGGAGGGGAATATAATTTCTGACAGTGAAGAGGTTCCTGGTGATGTTATGCATGTTTTAGGAACTGAAAAAGTGGTTGTAGAAACAGGAGTGGAGGATAGAGAGGAGGAGGAGGAAGAGGAAGAAGGAGAGGAAGAAGTGGAGGATGAAGGAGAGGATGATATTGAAGAAGAAGATGGTTACACATTCAAATTTAAGGCTGGAGAAAATCCATTTGATTTTGTTGAAGGAACAGATTTTAGTGTCCAACCATATAAAAAATTTGAGCGCCTTGAATATGAAGCCCTTGCTGAGAAAAAGAGAAAAGCTCTTGCAAATGGTCAGAGGTAAATTTTCTTCTATACCTTCTGCTTTTTCCCCCCCTTTTTTCTTAACGTTCTCTCTCACCCTCTTTTGGGGGTGGAACAGTTGCCTTCCATTGACAGGATTCACTGAAAAAAATACTAGAAGTATCTACCTGGAAAGGTTTTATTGAACAATATTGACAGCATGGTCCTACCTGGCATCTACAAAATTTATAAACATCATTTTAGTTACTGTTATTGAGATGAGATGATGGAATGTTGCGATGCAGTGTCAGTGCAGAATTTATTTTTGTTTCTGTATTTTATGGTGGTTTACTAATTCATGCTAGTTGTATCAATTTTGAAATTTTCAATTTTAGAGTGGCGCATCTTTTGGTAGTAAAAGGGTAAACTTTCATTCATCCAAATGCATGAGCTAAAACAAAGCCTATGCTTGTGCCTAACTTCCTATTAACAAACTCATAGTGCCAATGGATAATAATTATCTGATTTCCAACTACACTTGAGTTTTGGGCTGTTAATTGAGCTATTTGTCATGCATATTGGAGAAAGATTCCATACTGTTTGGATTGTATATATATTTGTATATGTATATTAGTTCAAACTTAACCTTCTTGATTGTTCTAGTTGCGTTCTTGCTGATTCTAACTTGCTTGTGGTATAAAATTCATATAATTTCCTTTCTTTGCCTCCCTAAAAACAGTGAGAGAGCTGCAAAGAGGGGCAGGGTAGAAGATATTTCTGGTGCTAGCTTTGATGAAATTTTGGAAGCTATGAATTATGGATCTAGGAGGAAGTTAAAGGAGGTAACGTCCAAGCTGGTTATTTTAATTAAGCAGAGGAAGCTTTTCGCTGTTGAAAAAAGTCATTTTGTCATCCCCTTCACTCTGCCGTAATATCAATATTCTTCACTATATTGGGCCTTTTATTTTTATTTTTTATTTTTATATTTTCTCTAATCTATTATGTATTCTAAGATGCAAGCTTTTCTGAAACCTTGTAGCCTAAAAAAAGAGGTAGACGGAAAGGATCAAAGAAAAAACTTAATCGTGATGTTACAAAGTTGCTCGGTGATGCAACTTTATGTTATGCTCAAGGCCAGCATGAAAAGGTACAAAATCTTAGAGATGATCTCCTTCCCTTTGAAGAGTTCTTGTTCAGTCTTCACAACACAATGCCTACAAAGAGAACAAGCGAAACAATCTTTTTCTTTTCATATCACTGAATCTACTCCTTGAAACATTATGGTTGTAGGCTATATCTTTATTGCGTCAAGTTGTTCTGCAAGCCCCAGATTTACCTGATTCATACCACACACTTGGACTTGTTTACAATGCAATTGGTGACGATGTAAAAGCCATGGGATTCTACATGCTTGCTGCACATTTAATGCCAAAAGATTCATCTCTCTGGAAACTGCTATTTTCATGGTCAATGTGAGGTCCTCTTCCATCTAGAATATATTTTTAGAAGGTGACAATGCTTTTGTCAAATCAAGATCAATTTTATTTATAACTTCATATTCAACGTGGTATCAATTAGGCGAAGTTCATTAGAACGTTCTTGAGCAATCATCTCTATACATTCATGTGTTCTGTCTTTGCATTATCGATATAAGGAAGTAAATGATGGACACAAAAGCCTGAGGTCAGGACATTTTCGTTGAACAATTGCATCTTAATTTTAAAGACCCTTCATCCTTGATTAGAATTAAAGGATATATCTAGTGTATATTGTATGTGACATGCATCATGCATCTAAGAAGTATAGGCTAATTTAGGAATTTCAGCCATCCCATGTTCCTATGAAGTCATTACTTTTAGTTTTAGTATATGAAGTGAAGAAATATGATTTACAGCTTGTAGATATTTAACATGTGCAGTGACCGAGGTGATATTGATCAAGCAAGCTATTGTCTTTCTAAAGCAATAAAAGCAGAGCCTGATGATATTAATTTATTATTTCATCGTGCTTCACTCTACCTTGAGCGTGGAGATTGTGAGAAAGCAGCTGAAACATATGATCTGATTCATCAGCAATGCCTTGGAAATGTTGAAGCACTCATGACAGGAGCAAAGGTTTGATGTTTTATCTCCTAATTTTCCATTGAGTTATACTTCCTTGGCCTGTAGCATTTATGATTTCAAAATTATTATTGCATTAATTTATACACGTTTCTTTTAGTTTTAAGAACCTGCTACTTGTTTTCTGCATGGTTTGTGTTTGGCCGCTTAAATTTCTTAAACTATTTTCTTTTCTCCCGTTAGAATGTCATTAGTTATTTTCTCTTCTCAATTTGAAGCCTTGTAAGTTACAAATATATATTTATAGAAAACATTGCAATCAAGACTTTGTAGTTCCAATCTTCTCATAGTCACAACTCAATTTTACTTTTATGTAAATTAATTAAGTTATCCATGTTATTCAATCCACGACTTGCAGTTAATAATTTTAATGAAACACAACCCCAAGTAGTCTTGATAACTTACTTCCTAGTGAAACACAACCCCAATTAAAATTCCTACTTCCTAGTGAAATCTGACTTCTTACAAGTCTTGTTGGAACCTAGAAAGTCTGAGGATGTGTTTTGCTGTTGTCTATTGTTTATTTCATCAGAATACAAGTCCACTTGTGTTGTTGTTTCGTAATTTCATAGTACAAGTTAATTGTCTTTTACTTTTGAGCTTTAAATATTCTTGATAAGGAAGCGTGTCTGATTCCCTGTTAGCTGGCTCTAATTTTGACTAAAATCTATCCCCTCCTCCCTGTTCTCTCTCTTTTTTCTGACTGTGTCCTGCTTTCCCTTGCTAGCTGTACCAAAAATGTGGTCATCTTGAACGTGCAATTTGCATTCTTGAGGACTACATCAAAGAGCATCCATCTGAAGCTGATTTAGATGTGGTTGATCTTTTAGCTTCTTTATACATGGGAAGTAAAGAATTCAGCAAAGCTCTCGAGCACATTGAACATGCAGATAAAGTGTACTGTGCAGGAAATGAGCTACCTTTAAACTTGACAGCTAAAGCAGGAACATGCCACGCTCATCTTGGAAATATGGAGAAGGCAGAGGTCAGTGTGGTCTTCAATGCATAACTACGTTAAGTGGTTAATATTTATATATCCTTAGTGAGCCAAGTTAGTATGATAGTTCATTCATTGGAAGTTAAGCTATCATTTTCTGTATTTAGTTGTTGTTTTATGTTTTCGATCGGCTGACTCTTCAGAAAGTCTTCATAGAACACTTTATACACACACATATATATATGAACGCAAAAAACAAAACTAAACATCCTAGCTCACTGTTTAGAAGTATAACAAACAATAATTTCTTCATTGCAGGATGTTTTTTGTGGTATGTTTGATTTATGTGGGCTTGGTCTTTTGTATGCTCGGGTATTTTTTATTTTTTTTCTCTCAATGAAAGCCGTTATTTTCGTCAAAAAAGAAAACAAATTGTATGCTTGGATGCCAACGATGGTCGGATTTAGATTAGATAAATAATCGAGGACATAGTTAGCCTTCTTTGGTGGGAAGCTGAAATAAATCATTTAAAGGCTGTCAGCTATTTCTCTTTTAGGTTTGTACTTATTTCTGGCTGTGAAAAAAATGATGTTAATTTTTATCTTTTTAATTTAGTTCTTTTAATCTATATCTAATTTCTGGTATACTTAGAAATTATGGCCAATAAAATAATGTCCCCGAGGGCTTAATGTGTTTTCTAAATTGCTTATGGAGATGCAACATTTTATGTATGTCACATTCCACCACAGGTGGGGCCTGTTCTATTATGGTAGGTTGTGATTTTTATGTCAAATGATAATTTCTATAGCTTGCTCTGTGTACTGGGATCTCTTGGGTGAGAGTGATAATATGTCTGCATCTAGCTTGAGTTTGAAAATATTGTACTTACCACTTTATATCACTTCTAGTGCCTCTTTGCTAATTTAAGACGGGAAACTGCCTATGATCAATCAAATTTGATGATTGAAGTTGGAGATTCGTTGCTGAGTCTTAAACACTATAGCTTGGCATTGAAGTATTATCTAATGTCCGAAGAAGTAAATGCTGGAGAGAACATGGTAAGCTGATTATGATTTTCAGTTTTTCCTTTTAATTGTGGTTTTGGAAGGGTGGGGTGATGTTTTGAGTTTCACGTTGGGGTAGTATTAGATAACATTTTACATAATTCTAATAGATCTTCTAGTAAGTTTATGAATGCTATATCCACTAAGCATACATGTCTTAGGCTATGTGATAAGAAATTCTCAAATTACTGTTCATCTTATTATGTATGCTGGATTTTCTTCAATCAATTATTTTTTTCCAGCAGTAATCTTTCCTTTCCCCTGCATAATGGGTTCAACCCAATTTTCATACTTTTCCATGTTTCTGCATTACATTTCTTACAACTAAACTAAATATTTGTAATTATCATCAAAATACAACCAGTAATTCTTGTTTCCTCCTCTTGGTTTTGCTTTATTTTTGGTTTAATGATAAAATTCAGGATTGAACCTCATTAAGTTTGTAGTTTCAATTGTTTTTTCAATTAATTTTATCTAGTTGTATTTTTTAATCTTTGAAAGGGTTAGGATCTTAAGATTTTTATTTTTTTATTTTTTTTTAATAATCTTTTTGAACATTGTTCCTTGAGTTTTGTTCTGTACTTTACCATGTTTTATACTTTACCATGATTAACAAGGCTTTACTTTTGTAACAGGGGATTTTATACCTAAAAATTGCCGAGTGTTACTTATCAACTAATGAAAGAGAACAGGCAATTGTTTTCTTTTATAAAGGTGAGGCAAAGTTCTCAGCATGATTTAATTAATGGCAGCTAAAGCTTCTTTTTTATTTTTGGGTAGTCCGACATCATCTCATGGTTGATTTCAAATTCATATTTCTCTCTATAATTTTTTCTTTTGTCCGTGTCATTCTTGGCTACTTGTAAAGAGGACGATATACTTTACTGAATTCACTTATCTTTTTCCTTTTCTTTCCTCTCTTGTTTTTCTGAAACAAAAGATAAACTTTACACGTTGAAAAGTTACCATTAATGTCGGGAATTGAATCAAATGAAACATGAAGTTATATCTTAAAGAACTTTGATTCAAACCTTTACAAAAGTTTCCGACGTGTGTTAATTATGATTGATCTATAAATATAATAGCAAAACCTTCAGCTCCTATCAATAAAAACTTGAGAAGAGGCATGAAGCTTTGCTAAATCAAGCACCTCCCATCGATGTTTTGCCTTTATGTTAAAATGGCAAACATTTCACATGGAAGATTTGATGAAATTGGCCCATAAGAGAACTCTTACCTCTATCTCTTTGTAGTTTCTTCTTCTTATAAATAAATCCTTCATTTATTTATCTATTTTTATTTTTTGTTGCTTTATAAGGGATAGCCACAGAGAAAATAATCCACATTTCCCTCCAAAGAACAGTTTTAACTCCAAGATAACCTCAAAATTTATGGCAGTTGATACCAAATTTTAAGTTTGTAAAGTACTTGACGATTGTTCCTTTGCAGTGCTTCAACATGTTGAAGATAACATTAATGCTCGATTAACTTTGGCCTCCCTCCTTCTTGAGGAAGCTAGAGACGAAGAAGCCGTTTCATTACTATCTCCTCCAAAAGATTCAAGTATGTGTTCGTTAAATAACTACCATGTGCTTTATCACTTGCAAGTTAAAAGATGGATGGAGCTAGCAGGTGTTTCTTCAATGCTTGTTAAACGTTTTTGGGTACTTATGACTTTATGCAGACCCAACTAGCTCATCTTCCAGCAAATTTAAACCTTGGTGGCTCAATGAGAAAGTAAAACTGAAGCTTTGCCACATATACAGAACTAGAGGATTGCTTGAGAACTTCGTTGAGGTGATCTTTCCTTTGGTCCGGGAGTCCTTATATATCGAGACTCTTCAAGAAAAGGTAAATTCTTAGATATCTTAAATTCTTTGTTGCCCTCTTGTAATTTCATTCCATCAATGAAATTTGATTTTGGTTTCTCATTAAAAAAAAAAGAAAAGAAAAAAAACCTTGTCCTTGCTCTTTGTCAGATTCAGAATATATTAGAAAAGCAATTGATAGCGAAGGCCTATTGCCTTTGTTTTTGCTTGAAAAGTATGTACCTTAGAAAAGCAACTAATAGCAAAAACCTTATATTTTGCGGGTCCTATTTCTTACGGTTTCTTGTTTCATCGTCGTTTTCTGTTTCTTAGATTTTCCCTCCTTAATGAGCGATTAGCATGTTAATAGTTAGGGTTATTATTTAAGAATTTAAGATACTGTAACCATTACAAACTCTTTTGAGTCTCTCTCTCTCAAATTTCTTCACTGCATTTGTTTATTTTTATTTTTATAAACCTTTTCCAATTCTAGATCCCATGTCATTTCTATAAAAATAACTTGTCTGGGTTTTAGATTAAAGTGAACAAGAAGAAGCTTCCAAAGAGGGTTTTGCTTGAGCGAGTCAAAGTACTAGAGGGACGCAAAACTGGCAACCTATTTTGTGGATTCAGACCTGTAGCTCCGAAATCAGATTTGTAAGTACTGAAGGTCTTGGCACTATGTTGTAGGAATATAATTTTTAACACAATTTTTCTTACTTTCCTCAACAAGTCTGATTTATGAACAATATCCTTGAATGGGAATATGGCTGTCTATAGTGAAATAACATTGATGTTTTGGACTCTAGAGTAATTTTAACTTTCTAAATCACCAGGAATTCTTGATGAGATTGTTGGAATGTAAGGCATGTTTGGGAGTGGTTATAGAATAGTTCAAATAACTAGGATTTCATTTCCTACAAGTTTTCTTGACACCCAAATGTTGTAGGGTTAGGTGGGTTGTCCTGTGAGATTAATCGAGGTATGCGTAAGATGGCTTGAACACTCATGGGTATAAAAAAGGTTCAATTAACTTTTGCCAATTTCAAAATCACTAACATGTTTTTAATTATTCATAACCAATTTTGGTGATATGACAATTGCATTCAGAAGTGCAAAATTAAATATTAAATTAACTTTTTGAGTGATTAAAGACATGTTTCAAAGTTAAATATTAAATTAATTTTTTGATAGTTGCAACATCTTGGAGTTCAATCTGAATTGGAGTGCTTTTATTTCCTCAGCATAATTAGGGCATGGAGTTGAATGGTCTTCTTGTTCTGTTGTGTTTGTTCCTTATCAGATTAGATTGTTTTTGTTTATAAAAAATTGTCTCATTTGTTTTCCATGTTTCAATATCCTAAGTTGTAAAGGCTTTATGTTACCCTTGTTTGTCTTAGTTTGTTGGATATGAGGAGCTAAGGGTGTGTCAACCTAGTCGAGATGTTTGGGTGCGCTTCCTGATCTAGGTGTTTGCTCATTGTATAATTCTCTTGTACTATGAACTTTAGTCGCATTTTTAATCAATAAAAGAGACTCGTTTCCCTTGCAAAAAAAGAATAAAGACATGTTTCAAAGTGAGTTGGACTTTGAATATGAAAAAGTTGATTTTAACAATTTCAAAGTTACTCCCAAACATGCACATAGTAATGTTACTACTATGGTTAGTACTGTCGGGCTCTTTCTCTGTTGGTTGTAAGTAGGTCTTGATGCTGATAGTTGACTTGAGCTTTTACTACCCTTGTGGTCACCAGTTCTTCTAGACTTCTAGTTCCCGCCCTTTTTCTAATTTGCCAAGAAAATGAAATCTACTTGGTCATATTTGCAATGTTAAAATGGTTCTACTCTTATTTTGTGACTAGCATCTCCAATTTCACATCTGAAGTACTTCATTTGTTCTAAATGTATCAAGTAATAAGCCTAAAAGGTTTGTCAATATTCGGTCCTGACTAAAAAACAGCTCCTATTAAAATCAACCCAAAAGAAAAAAATAAAAGAAATCCTATGTATGGCTTCAAAAGGCAACTATTCAATTAAGATTTCAGTTTCCATAACCTTTGCTTCCTGCTGCTTGTCTTTTTATAGATTCCATTTCTTTCCTTTATATACTATTTCAACATCCTTCCTTTGAAGGAGCATATAAAAACTTCTATCTGTATTTGAATTAGAACAAAAGCGTCCAGAGCAAAGAGATTACTTCAAAAAAGGGAAAGAATCAAGGAAGAAAAGAAGGCTAAAGCGCTGGCTGCAGGAGTCGATGTGAGCTATGATGATTTAGATGATGAGCCAGCGGTAACTTTTTTGATTGTTTGCTCATTTTTAATGCACATGCTAGCAAAGATTCAACTAAGAGTGCTTTTCTTTTCATCTGTGATGTCTCTAGATACGGATGCACCGAGAATCCCCCCTGCCTAACCTTCTGAAGGAAGAAGAATACCATATTCTTATTGTCGATGTTAGTACCTCTTTTTTTCTTAATCATTGTACTTTCCTCTTTGTTTTTCATTCCATCACGCCAAGTAAACATTAATCATGTATCCATCTTTATGCAGTCCCATTTGTTTCATTACCTAACTCCCATTTAATCAAATACCTAATGCTTTCCTTGTGATTTTTCATAGTTGTGCAAGGCATTGGCTTCCTTAGGAAGATGTTCTGAAGCTTTAGAGATTATAAGTCTAACTTTAAAGTTGGCTTTTAACTCATTATCGATGGAAAGGAAGGAAGAACTCCAGTTACTTGGAGCTCGTTAGTATTTTTTCAAGTGGCATCACTTTATTACATCTATTTTTTCTGTTGGCCACTTTGGAACTATATTTGGGAGTGATTTAAAATTGTTAAAATCACTTTTGTCATATTCAAAATCACTCTAAACTATACCTTTAATCACTCAAATTTAATTTAATATTTAATATACACTTTTAAATGTAATTTTCATATCATCAAAATTGGTTTTAAATGATTCAAACCATGGTTTAGAGTGATTTTGAAAATGATAAAAGTGATTTTAAGCATTTGAGAATCACTCTCAAACATGGTAAATTCTCTTGGGTGAAGACCTTGAATTATATTCTCTCATCATACCTCTCGAATTCCATTGTTTTAATTTCTGAACTTGAGGCATGTATCTGCCTTATTCTCATTGTTAACTTCATGTTTGCAGAATTAGCATTCAGCTCAACTGATACCACGCATGGTTTCAACTTTGCAAAGCACGTTGTTAAGCAGTACCCTTACAGCATCTCGGCTTGGAACTGCTATTATAAAGTAGCTTCAAGGTATTTCAGTCTTTGATATTTTAGCTGGCTTTGAACAAATATCTATCTGCATGTGTTCATTGTTGTACTAAATTAAAATATCTATCTGCATTTGAGACATACTTTATTCCGAAACACAAAGGATATAAAATTGCAGGGAGATACGGAGATTCTTCTCCTGAACAAGGAGTATACCTTTTATCTCCTTATTTATAGCTTACTTAGGCAGAGTGTTTTCCTCGAAAGAACACCCAAGTTTCTACTAAGATCTTCAACTCTTTTTTGATAAGCAATTTGAAAATAGAAACTTAAAAATGAGGGGTTCAATGAAAACGAACTCATTTTTAGATATGAGTTTGGTAGCAAATTCATAAATTGGTTCCCTATTTAAAAAATTGTTCAAAATATGTTTTAATATTTATAGACCATAAAACTAGTCGTATTTGCCTGTTGAATATAAATCGTCATTATTTAATTTATGAACCTAGTTTATGTTAAAAAAAATTTGTACTAGTATTATTTCACATTTGATATAATTAATAATAAAAAATAAATGGATATGTATTAAAGTTTTTATCCTTTTTAATACAATTCTCTATTTTTTAAAATTTTGAATTCAAAAGGTGAATAAAAGACATGAAAATGTTGTTTTTAAAATTTTTACTATTTGAATCATGGAATCCAAAAACAGTTTTCAAAAACACATCCACCAAACCAAAGCATATTTGTTGAACTTTGTGAAAAAGAAAACATAAAACATAAAACAAAAGGTTTCGATACGTTCCAGCGGATTTGGAAACTACGAAAGGGCAGTCTATGGTTTCTTCCTTGCACAAACAGTTTGGATGTAGTTGGGGGAAGGAGAGAATAGTCTGGTTTCCTCGGTTGGATTCTGTCATGAGTATTAATACACAGGTAGCAAGGAACAATAAGAAAATTTCAACTTTTTTTGTGGACCTCGGTATTTCAAACCTAATTTGTTATTTGGAGAAACAAAGGAAGGCCAATTAACACATGAAAATTCCTGACGGCTCCCGGCTCTCTACTCTCCATACTTTGCAACACCTCATTTTTTTGGGGGCCAGTATTTTCCAGCTTGGTGACAAGAGTCAGCCCTCAAATCCTCTTTCTCGCAAATTTCACCCCACCCCAATTTCCTATCAAGGTTGCTTTAATTCCAAACTTTAAAGCATTTGTTTTATTTTATTAGATACATCACAAATACAAGGTGAGGATTCAAACCTGATCCTAAGGAAGTTAGAGATCTTCCTTTCTAATAAATTAACATCATTGAAACCATTTTTTCCTTTAGTGAGAATTTTGACCTATTAGTTTGGAAAAAAGAAGACTTTTATTTACCCCACATGGACCACATCTTTCTTTCTAATAAATTAGTACTTCCATGGGAGCGTTATGTTTGTTTTGTTTTGTTTTGTCTTTTTTTTTTTTCCTTAATCAACAAATTACTACATACTTGAGGCTTTCTTGTATTCTAGTTTGACAAACCGGGATTCAAGGCATTGCAAGCTTCTGAATAGCATGCAATCCAAATACAAAGATTGTGCACCACCCTATGTCATTGCCGGGCATCAATTTACCACCATTAGCCATCATCAAGATGCTGCAAGGAAATATCTTGAAGCTTATAAAATCATGCCGGATAGCCCCCTAATTAACTTGTGTGTTGGTATGGTTTTTGTGCTTCATGTCTCTTTTCTAATAAGAACTACATTTAAAAACCCTTAATTTGAGATACTTTTTGCTTTCATGCTTGCTACAATTTTCTTCCTTGGCCTCAACAGGATCGTCCTTAATCAACTTGGCTCTTGGATTCCGTCTTCAAAACAAGCATCAGTGTGTTGCGCAGGGCTTGGCATTCCTCTACAAAAATTTGAAGCTTTGCGATAACAGCCAGGTATTCGATTATTATTATGTAATTGCACAAGTCGTGATGTTATATGGTTAAAAAGTTTGGGATGGACAAGCTAACCAGGAAAATGGAACTGTTTGTCATTTCAGCGAGTTTCTTTAACTATTTTCTAAAGTAAGGAACCAAGTGAGAAAAATGGAAGAATATACAAGGGCATTAAAAAACATGCCCAAGTTTTGATCATAAAAGTTGTGATGCCCAAGTTATGGTTATTGAAGTCGTGATGCAAAAAGATATGCTGTATTTCCCATGGTTGGAGAGCTAGATGTTACAATAGCCCAAATAAAGGGTCATTAATTGGTTTGTGGTAGGTAGGCAGGTACTTAGAATGCGAGGACCGAGCGGATAGTACAGTTTTGGGGAAAAGTAGAAGGGAGGGAGTTGGCCAATGCCTAGAACTTGCATTGACATTGCTGTAACTTTGGTGCAGCTACCAACAAATGGCTAGCTCATCTGGCTATTAGCAAAAAATCTGATTTTCCCACCATTCTTTCGAACATGATGTTGTTTGCCCTGTTAATTATCTGCAGGAAGCCTTGTACAACATAGCTCGAGCTTATCATCACATTGGACTCGTGACACTGGCGGTTACATATTATGAAAAGGTGCTCGCAACTTACCAGAAGGATTGCCCCATTCCAGAGCTTTTTGGTGAGAATCGAAACATTAAACATCAGAATTCAGTCTATTGTGACCTACGGAGAGAAGCAGCTTACAATTTGCATCTTATTTATAAAGAGAGTGGAGCTCTTGATCTTGCTAGGCAAGTCCTAAAAGATCACTGCACATTTTAAGTACACATTGTTTTAGCAATAGCATGTAACCAAAAAAATAAAATAGAATAAAATAAAATTATCTTATTTTGATAGACATTGTACATAGGTGGAGAATGTAGAATACGGTAGTGTCAAAACTCGGATATATTATTCTACGACCGAGTCTATAAGGATTCGGTTGAGTCAGTTTATTATGTATATATAACTATCAATGTAGGAGCTCTTGGAGATCTAGTAATCTTTGCTCACCAACTTTTGCTAGAGACATGTTGTATTGTTTGACCTCTCAATATGTTTTGTGCTCGATTTCAATCGGAAGGTGGCATGACTTACCGTAAACGAGGTTAAAAAGACTAGTGTTGATTGGAGTCTTGTAAGCCGTGCGATATGCCCACAAGGCGTCATACAATCGAAGGCTCCAATTCTTCCTTTTCAGGTTGACGGTCTTTTCTAAAATGCTTTTTACCTCTCTATTCGAAATCTCGACTTGACTGTTCGTTTGAGGATGATAAGGAGTAGAAACCCGATGTTGGACACCACTTCCTCATCAAAGCTTCAACGGTACGGTTGCAAAAATGGGTACCTTGATCGCTAATTATCACTTTTTGAATATCAAATCTAGAGAAAGTGTTAGATACTAAGAATCTTGAAACAATGGAAGTACTTTTAATCCGAGTGGAAATTGCCTCAACCCACTTTGAAACATAATCAACCACTAAAATACAAATAGCCACAAGAGTAAGGAAATGGACCCATAAAATCCATGGCCCATACATCAAAGATTTCACGTATCAAAATGGTTTGTAAAGACATTTCATTCCTCCTACATAGTGAATCGGTTCTTTGAGTCGTTTTTTGTTTCGTTGGACTCCTTGTAGGCGTCAAGATGCTTACTATGCTCTTTCAGTGACATTTTTGTAACTAACTCCAATTTGTGCCATTTAGTGCTCTTCTGCTCGGATTCTGGTTGTTTTTGCACTATTTGGCTATTTTGTCCCTCTTAATAATTATTTTCTATAAAGCAAGAAAATTGATGCATAAATTTCACTAATCACGGATATTTTAACACAGAAAATATAGCACTTTTATAGTGCTATCACGTTAGAAGGCCGTCTCACCCCAAGGCTTATGCCTCAAACGATTTTGAAAACATTGGTGAGCAATAAAGCAATAAACTTATACATTGGTGAGCAATAAAGCAATAAACTTATAACACTTCAAGTGTACGTAACACTTTCTTCCTCCTACACGTCACTAACATGCATTGGCAGTGAGTAGAATGATCACCAATCCAATTGGTTTGTTTCGTTTATGCAAGTTGTGGAGGATGAAGTTATTGATCCACATTTACAGAATTCTGATTTGGTCTTCTATGAAGCTATTCGTTGTCTTTAGTCATTCTCAATGAATACATATGAAGTTTTTGAAACAAGGAATGGTAGTTTAGTTGTTCACATTCCTAGCAAGATAAATGAATTTCAAAAGGAAAAAAAGTCAGGGAAGTGGGGACTTTGATATTTTTTGTTGAAGAAGTGTAGTGGATGAAATTGAATTATTGGTTAAGGATCACAATTCATTAATTATGAAAATTCATTGGTTGCTTTAATGAAGAAAGAGGAATGCCCCAATGTAACATTTGGTCCTCCCAATGCAGCTTTAATTCTATCCTAGATGTTGTTCTTCCTTCTATTCAAAATATTATCTCAGATGAAAAAACTGACTTCTCTTTGTATGCAGTACTTCTTTGATTACATAAACTAACTTCCCTGACTCACTATCTCAACCTATAGATAGTTTGAAGTTAATTTCCTCAGAAAAGGCTTCCTATAGTTAAAAAAAAGTTTCGCACATTGACCTTCATTTGAGCAAACCAAACTGAAAATCGATCCAGCCAACCAAAACTGATTAAACCAACGTCGGATGTACGACTCTTTTAAGAATTCGGTAGATGTCAATTTTTAATATTAAAAAACCGAAGTCTGATGGTCTGATGCTCTAAATTATGGCTTCCCGACTGAAATCGACCGATGTATAAATTGTCTTCATAAAAGCACCTTAATTGTGCGCAAATGTTTGAATTAAAAGTCTCCATCATCCTTGATTGGCGTGAACCAAAACCAAAACAATAAATAATCTCTCTTCCATTATACTTTGATTCCCATAAAATTTCTTTTTATCAACTCCAGAAATGCTACCTAATAATCATTCTCTCTCTCTCTCTCTCTGTCTTTCCATAATGAATTTGTAATTAAAGCTTTTTCCCATCCTCTCTTTTCCATTATTTTACCTCTCTTCTCTTTTCTCTCCAACCATTATCAACGTTTTTTCTCCCAAAACATTTCTCTACCATTCTTTTCTCTTTCATTTCTTTGTACTTCATTGTTTCCCCCCTTATTGAACAAGTTAGTTAGTGAGACTATTGATAAATATGCTAGGTAAGATTTGAAAAATGCTCTCTCCTCCCTCCTCCGCATCAAACTTTCCATAACCGCTTCTCCGGCATGAATTCCATCGAAAAACCACCCCATCCTCCCTACCTATCCGATCTATACATTAATCGAATTCTTTTCATTCTTCAACTTGATGGATCAAGCTGTGAAAATCACAGACAAATGATCTTCAACCTAAACACTCTGCCTTCCTTAGAAAGCCCTCAGTAGGCTATCCTCCTCCTTTAATTCCCTCCAACATGATCCCTACAACTACAAGTTCTTAAAGAAATTCACAGATGAAGAAGCCACTCTTTGGATTGAGAAACTACACAACAAGAATGGTTACTACATTGAATTAATCCACCTTTACCACACAGGCCGCCAGACTAAAATCTTCATCCCTTTGGAAGATAAAAGGCAACGTTGGTTCTCATTTTATTCTCTCATTTCTGAATTCAGGTAGGAAAATCCAACACCTACCAATAAGCTTCCCACCTACAAGGATGTTGTTCAATCACACTGTAACACCCCAAATTTCTGAAAACTAAAATGGGTCGTTACTAAATCAAAAACATAAAATAAGACATTTGGAAATCAATGATGATGAGAAACGTCTCCATTCAATTTAAAACGAACTAAAACAAGCTGTGTAGGTAAATCGAAAGTTAGAAATATGGTATTCAAAACCTGGAAAATGACTCTGACGGGATCCCACTATTTCCAAAAAAAAGTTTCAAACATCAAATAAAACTCAAGTTTTAAACAAAGCAATACAAATCCATAAAGTTTCAAAAATGTATAAGACCCAA
>JBBPDJ010000023.1:13183117-13206266 GCA_037974625.1 Cucumis cinereus
AGTTGCATTTCTTCTTTTTCTAAAGAGGCGAATGAATTTTTAATTATTTGTCGTACGAAAGGAGAGAATGAAAATGATTGGGTGTTAGTTCATTATGTTCGTATTGACTTTTGGATAAAGAGAGAGTGTGTGTTGGTGGATGTATATGTGGGGGAGGGGGGGGGGGGCAGTGAGGTATTGTATAAAGTTGTTTTTGCATTTACTTAGGTTTATTGTTGATATATACATTGACTTCTAAGTATTCAATGCTATTTTGTTGCATGACTTTTAAGTTGTGTGGATGGAGGGGGGTTAAAGTTTTTCGAATGTCATTTTTTTCCTTTTCTTATGCTGCATGACTTTAAAGTTTGTTTTAAGTAATGAATGCATGAAAATGGTTGGGTAGTTAATTATGTGCATTGACTTTGGAATAAAGAAAGTGAGTGTGTTGGTGTGTGTGGGGGAGATAGACTCTTGTGTTTGTACTATGTTTTAAATTTTTTTCTTATTTAATGCCAAATCAAATCAATTGCAATTTTTCAATCACAAAAGAACATTTAAAATAACCGGAAACGAATTTTATGACGCACAATAAAGACAAGTATACATTGACTTCATATTAATTGTATTTTGTAAACGTCTAGGAATAAGGATTACTTAATTATTCTTTCATTTTGTTTCCAGTATCCTCTACGAGTAGGGACAACCAAGTGTGGATGCTATGTTATAAGGATTATGAGGCAAATTTTGACTAGAAGAAGTATTGTCATCTCGGACTCGGTAACTTATAAAAAATTTTAGAATTGGAAATGTAGGGAAAAATAACTTTCATTTTAATATTATGTTTCGTTGATATAGAGATTGACACAAGAAGATCATACTCACAAATGGAGTTTGACGAAGTGTGACTTAAGTTAGCTGATTTTTTCGATTTGTACATGTGATGATCTTTTATATGTTGCTTTCATTATACATTTTTGTTCAATTTAACAGTAAATTTTGTTCATATTGGGGGGTGGGGTTGTACAGTTTGGAGGTAGTGGGAGGGAAGTTCATCATTGTAAATATTGGAAGTTGTACAATATATGTTGTTTTTGTCCATAGAGGACTTATGGTTGACTTAGGAAGATTATATTTATATACTTTTGGCTATAATTATGTATTTGTTGACTTCCACATTGTTGCTGACTTTGGTTTTATGAAATTATATTCTTTTTGTAAATCTTAACATTTGGGGTTGTAAGCAATTGTATGTGTTCAAAGTTTTGGAATTTTTTGATGAATATCATGGCTATTTATGTGATTGTTGGACCACAGTACATGTACTAAATGACCAATACAGGGAACAAAAATATAATCAAATTGTAAGGAAATATGCAAATTGCAATTTTAAAAAAATCCAAAACAGGTTTGACGATTGTAAACTGTAATAAATGTAAAAAACAACCACAGTCTTGGAGCTTTGTAAATGTCAAATATAATACCCGATCTTTTTATTTAAGTTGGTTGTTGTAGTATATCAATAAAATAATGAAATGATATTTTAGTAATTTCTTTTAAAAGGGAATTTTAGTAAATTTGTTTAAGAAAAAAAAAGGAAAAGAAAGAAAAAGAAAAATAAAAGAGAAAAGAAAAAGCA
This sequence comes from Cucumis cinereus, assembly GCA_037974625.1. Lineage (NCBI taxonomy): Eukaryota > Viridiplantae > Streptophyta > Magnoliopsida > Cucurbitales > Cucurbitaceae > Cucumis > Cucumis cinereus. The sequence continues at coordinate 13,184,736 of JBBPDJ010000023.1, forward strand.
AAAAGATAATGAATTTTTTAATTTATTATTATTATTATTATTTATTTTGTATTTATCATTTATTTAAAAAAAAATTGAGTTTTTTTAAAAAGAGTGCCCAGAGCTTGAAATTTCTATAAAAGGGTTTGAGTTGATTTGGTCTGTATAAGAAGAAATCGAAGTTTTAACATTCGGATTTAAGCTCGCAGGAAAACTTGGTAAGTGGAATTCCAGAGACGATTTTGAGGAATCCACGAGAAGTTTGAAGCTCAAACTTAGAGGTAAGCAAGTAGACTCATGTAGAAATCGTTTGTCGTAGGTTAGAGCATCTAATTGTTAGTTGATTGAAAGAATTGGCTCGTCGAAGTATGGCTGGAGTTGTGGCCAAAAACTGGAAAATAAAAAAGGAAGGAAAATGGAAGGTTGAAGATGACGTTACTTTTTTACCGTCATCTATTGTCTGTCATGGTAGGTCTCTGTTGAAATTAATCTCCTTCCCATGCGGCTGTACATGTGAAGTAATATATATACATGTTAAGGGGACCCGAGGCGTGTGTTAACATTTTTACCTTTTTAACAAGTATTTCACGGACAGTAGCAATATTAATATATATATATATATATATATTACTATAAGAGAAAAATATAATTTCAAAGAGGAAATTAAGAAAAATTCGGTTTTTCTCAGTTTTCGTGCCAAGTGATTTAAGGGTCGATTTTGAATTTACTTTCAAGGAGATTTGGAGATTGAAAAAATTTACGAGTCAAGGATAGCCCGTCAAGTTTGTGAGTGATAGTATTATTTTAATATTTTAATATTTTAATATTTTAACATTTTAATATTAAAATAATGACCGGAATACGCTCTTTTTTGAGAATTTGCATAATTTTCAGAAAATTTCAGAAAAATCATGTTGTTCATATTTTTTCAATGTACTTTCACATGGTAACTTGTTTGAAGCATGATTTAAGGGTTTTAAGGCATTTTTGGTAGTTTGAATATAATAGTATTATATTGACACGTTTTACAGACAATGACTGTTTACGAAATAAGCATGTTTTATAATATGTTCGGCCCTGTTTATATTTATTGAGAAGATTTTGATGATTTTTATAATTGTTTGAGAATGTTTTAACTGCTATAGGGCCTAAGTACGTTTTGCACGTTTTACGAGGTTTCTCAAAATCATGAGTTATGATGATTTAGTGTTTCTATGAGATTTTTACCATGTTATAAGTGATGTTTAAGCATGACTTCGAGTACTACGAGTTTCATGATGATTTGAGAAATGATTTGAGATGATGATATGTTTTATCTAACTTGCACGTTTTACGATGATTTGTTTTTAAGCATGTGTATCCATGTGAGCCTGAGGCTACTATACTAGGTGTGCACACTAGGGTATCTGCTGCCTTGTGTGAGGGTTCGCCCCACCATGACAAAGACGTTGTGGGCGATGGCTCCGCTACTTCGTAGTTATGCACTGTCATGGTGTTGAGATTACTCCACTTTGGCAAAGACGTTGCAGGTGTTGACCTCACTGCAACGTAGTTTCGCTGCCTTAGTGCTGGGTTTGCCCCACTTTTGCAAAGGCGTTATAGTTGCTAGCCCACTATAACGTAGGATACCATCGTTGAGTTGAGCTGGTTCCACCTCGACGAAGACATCGTTGGTCCTAATGCAACCACAACGTAGGTATAGTTGACATTAGTGTGAGATTACTCCACTACGGCAAAGACGTAGCTAATGCTGGATTTTCTCCACTACTGCGTAGTTCAGTTTGATACACATCGCTTACAGATTTTCAGATATTCATGTTTTAGCATGATTTCAGTTATGCATAGTTTTACCATGATTTACAGATAAGTATCGTGCAAACACCTTTCAAGTGATTTCAGTTTAAATTATGATTTATAGTTTCAAGTTATGAAAATTTCTAAGCCGATGATTTTTTAGTTATGCTATATATATGTTTTAAGTATTTTCTATTAAAGTATCACTCACTGGGCGTTCAAATTATTTTCTTACTTTTCAGGTAGAGATTGTGATCCTGAAGCATGACCTACCACAAACTGTCTGCTACTCGAGAAATTTTAGTACTATTGTACGTTAGTAGTATATCATCCATGTTACTGTTAGAATAAGTTTTGGTACAGTGAGATGGGTTGTATAAGATAGTATGGGTTGCACTATACATAAGATATTTGTTTAGTTTCCGCTGTTAGGTGTTAAGTTTAAGATTGTTCTTCTGCAGTAAAGTTTATTCCGCACTTTTTAAGTTATTGGTATTGTTTAAGTCGCAATTAAGTTAAGATGGTCAGTGAGGATCGTCAAGATAAGGACGAGATTCGCTGGCTTCACGTTGTCTCCTAGGCTAGGGTTAGAGGATTTGGGAGAGGGTGTGACAGTTAAAGCAATTAGAGAGTGACCTACACCTAAGAATCGTAGTGAGATTAGAAGTTTCATGGCTTAGTTGGCTTTTATAGGAGGTTTATTAGAGATTTTAGTTTCATAATTGCACCACTTAATGAACTTGTTAAGAAAAAAGTAAAATTTGAGTGGGGACAAGCACAAGAACATGCTTTTAATGATTTGAAAGATAAACTATGTAATGCGCTTTTGCTTACCTTACCTAATTTTGAGCTAACATTTGAAATTGAGTGTGATGCCAGTGGAATAAGGATTATATTGGAGCAGTTTTAATGCAAGAACAAAGACCATTGATGTACTTCTGTGAGAAGCTAAATGGAGCTGCCTCGAACTATCCTACATATGACAAGGAGCTTTATGCCTTAGTGAGAGCACTACAAACTTGGCAACATTACTTGTAGCCAAAGGAGTTTGTTACCCATACTAACCACCAAAGCTTACAACAATTAAATGGCCAACAAAAATTGAATTGGAGACATGAAAAATGGTTGGAATTCATTGAAATTTTTTCTTATGTTATACGGTATAAGAAAGGTAAGGAAAATGTAATTGCAGATGCGTTATCTAGACGGTACGTCTTGCTAAACACTTTTCACACTAGGTTTCTTGGATTTGAACATATTAAAGCATTGTATTCACAAGACACTTATTTTCCACTTATTGTTGAAAATCTCAAGAAAAAATGTGTTGTGCCTATTTATATGATGTTTGATGGGTTTAGGAACAATAAACTTTGCATTCCCACTTGTTCTATTTAGAAGTTGCTAGTTAAAGAGGCGCATGTTAGAGGTTTAATAGGACATTTTGGATCATTAAATCATCGGACTTGTTGAGTGAACATTTTTATTGGCCTAAAATGAGACATGATGTACATAAGGTGTGTGAGAGATGTATTGAATGTAGGAAAGCTAAGTCTAAGTCTAAACCGCATGGACTGTATTTGCCTTTACCAACTCTTAGCGGATCTTGGTTAGATATTTCAATGGATTTTGTGTTAGGTTTACCTCGATCTAAGAGGGAAAATAATAGCAGTTTTGTGGTAGTTGACAGGTTTAGCAAAATGACTCATTTTATTGTATGTAATAAAACTAATGATGTTAAATATGTGATCGACTTGTTCTTTAATGATGTAGTTAAATTGCATGACATTCCTAGATGCATTGTTAGTGATAGAGATGTAAAATTCTTAAGTCACTTTTAGAAAGTACTTTCGAGAAAACTTGGTACTAAGTTTGTCTACTCCACTATGTGTCATCCTCAGACTGATGGACAAACTGAGGTAGTTAATAGGACGATGGTGACTATGCTTAGGGCTCTAGTAGATAAAAATACCAAAACTTGAGAGGATTTTCTACCATTTATTGAATTTGCATACAACAGGGTTGTTCATAGTGTCTCTAAATGTTCACTGTTTGAGATTGTGTATGGTTTTAACCTTTTAACACCTATTGACTTGTTGTCTTTGCCTTCTAATGAGGTGGTGAATTTTCAAGCTGACGAGAAGGTCACTACCATTCGAAAGCTCCATAAAGAGGTTAAAGAAAGAATTGAGAAGCAAAATGCCAAGGTAGCGAAGAAGTTTAATCAACATCAAAAGCCGATGATATTTAAGGAGAAAGATTTAGTTTGGGTCCACATTAACGAGATTCAAAGTTAAACCCAAAAGGGGATGGACCTTTTCAAATGATGAAAAAAAATCAATCACAATGCCTATCAGATTGATCTTAAAGGTAAATATGGTGTCAATGCTACTTTTAATGTTTCTGACTTAACTCCTTTTAATGCAGATAACGAGCTTGATTCGAGGACGAATCCTTCACAAGGAGAACAAGATGATATAAGCCAGGATGCCCTCGTGTTACCTCTAAGACCAATCACACGTTCAAGAGCCAAGAAACTACAGTTAGCATTGAGAATTCAAAAGGAGGTGAACTCAATTGCAGAGATTCGAGCGGCAACAATTGATCAAAAGATTTATAATTGGATTCAGTTGACGCTACATGATAAAACCAATTGAGCTTTCAAAAGTAATATTTGATCCGTCAAGACTACTTTACAAGATTTTATTTTGGATTCGAGGACGAATCTTTCAAAAGAAGGAGATGATGATATGATCTAACAAAACATCAAAATATTAATGACTTTATTTAAGAATTGTGATGTATTTTTAATACTTTTAAGTTTCTTCCTTTTTAATAGCAATTAAGTTGGATTAATTTAGTCTTTTTACAATGAATTAAGATTTTATTGAGAGACTATTTAAACCTTGCCTTTAGGTTGTTTGAGTAGTTTTGATATTTGAAGTTTTAGGGTATTATATGAATGAAAGCTCTTTGGGAGATAACAGAGTTTCATTGCCATCTTTTGCAATTCTTGACTTAGAGTTGCATGGCAAGAACATTCATGTAAGTTTGATCACCTTGCTTGTGGACTGTTCGAACTTGTTGTGAGGAACTAGTTTTCTTATCTCTTTGTCTTCAATCAAAGGGTAATCCAAATCTAATCCATTCTCTTGGGTTGTTGTGAAATTGATTTGGGGGTTTTAGAATTTGTTATTAGGAGTTCACCAATTGGGTTCATAATTTTAAAATCCTAGGGTTTTCATATCACAATGGGTCATAGACTCCTGTGCTACTACTCATATGATAGGTAATCTCAAATTATTTTCTACAACTTTGTCATCTACATCCATTACCCGTGTTACCTTAGTAGATGGATCAAAGGCTTCTATAATTGAATCTGACACTGAAAATCTCACCTCATCCCTTTTTTTTTTTTTTTATCATTTGTTCTACATTTACCTCAATTGTCAATTAACCTAATCTCTATTAGTCTAATCACTTGAGACCTTAATTGTCGTGTCTCATTTTATTCTGGTTATTGCTTGTTTTAAGATCTTGTAACAAAGAAGATTATTGAGAAAGGACATGAATTAAAGGACTTTACAGTTTTGATCACCAAGTATCGACATCAACAACCGTTGTTTGTTCTAGAGTTGTTTCTCCTTTTGATGCTCATTATTGTCTTGGTCTTCCATCTCTCTCTGTATTAGAAAGCTTTGCCCTCAGTTTCATAACTTGTTTTCATTGAATTGTGACTCATGTTAGTTTGTCAAATTTCATCGTCTTAGCTCCAGTCCTTGAGTTGATTAACGAGCAAATTCTTCCTTCAAGTTAGTTCATTATGATATTTTGGATCCATGTTCAGTTGTGTCCAAAACTAGATTTCGATATTTAGTTACCTTTGTTGGCTTTTTGGCCCTTAATCTCAAATTAATTAATTAAATTAATTAATTAATCAATATTTTGATGATAACAAACTCGAATTAATTTATTAATAGTTCTATTGTTTTGGTGAGTCTATTGTGTAGAGCTCGAAATTATGAATCCAATGCAATTTGAATTGCACAAATCAGAGTTCAAACGAATAAGTTATAGTCGAAATAAGCTTAACGAAAATACCGAGACAATGACGTGGCAGTCAAATCATCAAATTAAATTCATTTTGTGAGTGACATGTGGAGCAAATGGAGGAGAAGCACATGGTTGATTATTTGGATTGGTTTTAAAAATAAAATGAATTTAATGTTATTTTAAAAAGAAAATGAATTGAAAAATAAAATGAATTTATTATTGTTTTTATGTTTGTGTCTAATGGGTAGTTTTTTAAAAGAATGTGACTTTTGATTTTTGGATTGATTTAAAAATAAAATAAATTTAATATTATTTTATGTTTGTGTCTGACGACTAGCTTTTTTAAAATAGTGATTTGTTTTTGTTGGGTTTTAAAAGAAATGATTTTATAAAGATATATATTATTATTTTATTATTTTTTGTGTGTCTAACGGCTAGTTGAATTTAACTCTTCACCATTTGATTTTCTTTTATAAGATCCAATGGACCAAATTGATTTTAGATTTCAATATCTCATTTTTCTATTTAAAGACATCTTCTTCTCCAAATTAAGACACACAATTTGAAACATATTTCATAACTCACAAAGTTTTCATTGTTGCTCTCTCAAATCTTTATTATTTATTCTTTTCATCTAATTCTTGAGAGAGTTATATTTTATTCCGAGGATTGATTTGTTGAGTACTAAAAATTTGTAAATCTACTCTTTGATAGAGTTTTTCTCATCTTGTTCTCATTTCAAAATTCATTGATAAAGGGGTTGTTCTTATTCCTTAAAAAGAGTTGTTTGTGACGATTTGATCGTGATCCGAAGAAACGATTGAGTTTGCTCTTGAACTCGTAAAAAGAGTGGTGTAGCGATTGTCTCTAATTCGTGGAAAGAGTCGGTTCAAAGTTTTAATGACATACCTAAGGGGAGCTTGGGAAGTGGATGTATGTCGGTTGTGCCGAATCACTATAAAATTGCATGTGTCAATTTCTCTATCCCTCTCCTATTTAGTTTTGCAATTAATTTGTTGATATAGTTCATTGCACAAAATTAATTTCTACAATTTGTGCTTGAATTTGTTTATGTTACTTTATAAGTCATTTTGATGTGAATGCATTTGTATGAATTTCTTGTCTAAATCACTTATTAGCAAAAAGTTTGTTAACTTGTTTAATTGGGCCAACTTAGTTAAAAAGTTTATTTAATTTGTAAAAACCCTATTCACCCCCTTTAGGGCTTTCATACCGATCCTACAACCTTTGTTGATGCTCGCTATGACTTGGTTATATTTTATGAAAAAATGTTCTGAGTTACTCTCTCATTTTTGCAATTTCTATACTGAAATTCGAACTTAGTGTGGTGTATGCCTTTGAAAACTTTGAGAAGTGACAATGCTGGTGAGTATGTTTCAAAAGCACTTAAGTCGTACCTTTGTGTGGAATCATTTATGAATCATCTTGTGCTGCTCCGTACTAAAATGGAGTTGTGAAACGGAAGAATAGGCATCTTCTTGAAACTGCACGGGCATTGTCGTTTCAAATGCATGTTCCAAAGCATTTTTGGATTGATACAATTTCAACAACTTGTTTTCTAATAAATTGAATGTCTTCGTCTGTTCTTCAAGGTCAGATTCCTTACCTTGTTCTCTTTCCAACAAAACAATTATTTTTCATTGAGCCAAAATATTTAGTTGTACTCATTTTGTTCGAGATGTTCGTCCTAATTTGACAAAGTTAGACTCCAAGTCTTTGAAGTGCATTTTATTAGGTTTTTCTCGTGTTCAAAAGGGATACAAATGTTATTGTCCAAGTTTTAATAGATATTTTATATCTTGAGACGTTACCTTCTTTGAGGACAAGCCTTTCACTACCTCTTTGCCTAGTATGAGTCAGGGGGAGGAGGAGGATGATTTTTTGTTTATATTCTCACGTCTCCAACTCCCTCATCTAATCTATCTCCTTTAGCGTTTATCCCTAATCGTCTACTTATACCTAAAGTCTACCATCGACAACAACAACCTTCAGGTGAATTTCTGTCCCAAAAGACTTGTTACCATATCCAGGACCAAGTGATGAACTTCTTATTGCCCTTCGTAAAGGTAAACATTTTTTAACTTATCATATTGCTTCTTGTGTATCTTATGACCAATTATCATCTCTTACGTGTTCGTTTCTTAAATATTTTGGCTATGTCTTAATACCTAAGACCTTTCATGATGTTTTGTCTCATTATGGGTGGCACAATGCGATGATTGAAGAGGTGAATGCCTTATATGATAATAGTACTTGGAATTTAGTATATTTTCCTTCAAGAAAGAAGATTATTGTGTGCAAATGGGTGTTTGCAATTAAAGTTAATCTCAATGGATTAATAGCTCTTTTAAAAGTATGCCTTTGTGGCTAAAGGTTATGCTTAGACGTATGAGGTTGACTATTTTGATACATTCTCTCTTGTTGCTAAGCTCACTTCTGTCAGGTTATTCATTTTTATGGCAGCATCTCAAGATTGACTTTTACATCTGCTTGACATTAAAAATGTCTCCCTCCACGATGATCTTCAGAAGGAAGTCTATCTGAAGCAACCACCTTGGTTTGTTCCTCAAGGAGAGAATGATAAAGTGTGTCACCTTCACAAATCCTTGTATAGGTTGAAGCAGAGTCCACGTGTATGGTTTGAAAAATTTAGTAAAGCATTTGAGTAGTTTGGAATGAACAAAAGCAAATAATAACTCGATTTTATACCGAAGATCTAAGAGTAGAATTATTGTAAGCCCCAAACTTTCGTTGTATTTAACAAGTTGTGTTAGTATTTACTGTTGCACTTGGATGATGAAGGTTTCTTGAAGAAAATTTGTGAATTTATGGTTACAAGTATGTGATGAATGGTGACACTATTTTAGGTTTACCTATATAATAAAAGTTACTATAGGTAACAAAGAATTATTTTGAAACCAAAGACGATGTTGTTAAGGAATGACTAAGCAATTAAGTGGTAAAGAAAAATCAAGTAAAATTTATTTGAAGTTATTTAAGTAAAAATAAATTTATTTAAGGGTTAATGGTAAATATTGTTAGGGAGAAAAGAGGGAGGTGAAATGTTTTGTTGTGATTGGTAAAGAGAAATGTTGAGGTGAGTTTTGTTTTATTAAAAGAAAGAGGATTTGGGAGCTCTTCGTCACGATGAAATTTTATTTTTTTTTCTTCAACCATTTTACAGAGAGAGTTTTTTGAGAATAAGGTCAGATGCTGGAGAAATCGAAGTAATAATGTGATGGCGTAGAAGAGAAATGAAAGCTTGATAGAAATTTGGGCAAAACTGAAGCAGTCTGGTATTTTAAAGCTTCCGAATTGTAGAAAATAAATTAGAAGCTAAAATTTTGAGGTTAGTAAGATAAAGGAGCTATCTACAACTATTATGAAGGATGTTAGAGCTGATTGTCGTAAAAATATTAAGACTTAAAGAAAACGTTATGTTGTGCAGAAAATTGTTGAATTCGAGTAAGAGTGCTTTTGAGTTAGATTCTGATCAATGCAAGAAATTTTTATGCTCCAAATTCTTAGGTTCGTTTCTAAAGAGGTTCCTTATGAGTTTTATGAAAGAAATTTGGAGTGATATGGTTAAGAACTGATAAAGTGAGATATATATCTTGGTGTGTTGGTTGTTGTGAAAAACATGGGATGTCCACACCAAGACCACAACCATGAGTACCCATCTGGGCATTCCAGCATGCCTATGTGCGTGAGTTGCTGCCCACTCAGCATGCCAATGACACCCTTGAAGCCCAATCATGTGCCAACTACCATTTGTTATATCCTATTGACCCAATTTTGAATTCTTTGAAGACAAACAACGATGAGAGAAGCCTTGAAACCAATGGATCAAAGTCGTATTTGTGAGTGACAAATGAATTTAAATACTTATTTGAGGCATGATTATTATTGATTTCTTTACTATATTCAAATATGAGATTTGATACATATTTTATTAACAATGAAACAAGGTTTAGAAAAGTTAAGCATTGAGTTCATGATAAGATTTAAGATTTAAGACAAGTAATTAAGCAAAGCATGTTTGAAAGTTTCTATGATTTATGAGAATTTCATGACATGACTAAGAAATTTGAGCCCGAGGCTAGTATATTATGTGTGCACACTGAAGTATTCCATTTTTGGTGTTCACTGAAGTGTTTCGTTGTTGGTGTTGAGTTTACTCCACGATGTTGTCGGGAGTGTCGGACATGCCCCACTACAACAAAGACGTTGGGGGTACTGGATTTGTCCTACTACAACGTAGATAAAGACTGAGTAAAGATAAGTCATGCAAGTATTGTTTTAAAAGCGTATTGCTTCGCTGAAATTTCGTATTGTACGTTTTTTAAAGGTAGTCACTCACTGAGCTTTAGCTCACCCTTTCAAAATGTTTTCACTTTTCAGGTAGAGATCGTGATCACAAAGTCTGACCTACTGCTGGTAGTCTGCTGTCAAGTCTTAGATTTTGTTGTATGTCGTAAACTCTAGTCATGCATTTTGGTATGTAATTAGTAACGTGTGAAGGTTGAGATATCAGACTGTATGTAGAGTTATGTATTTGTTTATCTAAGTTCTAAATTTCAGTGCGTTAAATTGCTATAGGTTAGGTGGTTGTGTTAAGTTGTATATATAAGTATTACATATGAAAGTTTGAGATTTATTTTCATGAGCTAGTAAGAATAGTTAAGTAAGTGGTTAGTGAGTGTTGTTAAGATAAGAACAGTGCTTACTGGCTTCATGCCATCTTTTAGACTTAGTAGAAGGAAAGTCTGGGGGAGAGTGTGACAACTATTCTACTTGTTGTATATGTTGATGATATTGTTATAATCGACAGTGATACATGAGATATATTGTCTCTCAAATCTTTCCTCCAAAGTCAAGTTCACACTAAAGATTTGGGAGTGTTGAAGTACTCTTTGGGCATTGAAGTAATGAGAAGGGTATTTTTATTTCACAGAGAAAATATGTACTTGATTTTCTATCTGAGAGAGAAAAATTGGGAGCCAAGTCATGCAATACTCTGATGATGTCTGGTCTACAACTGTTAAAAGATCGATAACCATTTAAGGATCCTAAGAGATATATAAGACTGGTTGGAAAGTTAAATTATCTTACAGTAACACGTCTTAACATTACTTATTCGATAAGCATTGTGAGTCAGTTTATGACCTCACCCACAGTAAAACATTGGGATGCAGTATAACAAAATCTAAGTTATCTTAAGGCTACACATGGACGTGGAATCTTATATAAAGATCATGGTCATATGAACATTGAATGTTTTTCAGATGTTGATTGGGTAGGATCAAAAGACAAAAAAAGATCGACTTATCGGTATTGTATTTTTGTTGAAGGAAATTTGGTTTCGTGGAAGAGTAAGAAGCAAAACGTAGTTTCATGATCAAGTGTTGAGTCAAAATACAGAGTATTAACACAATCAAAGTGTGAAACAATGTGACTACATCAACTCTTGATTGAGTTGGATTTTAATACTACAATTTTGACTAAGTTGTGGTGTGAAAGTTAAGTTGCTCTCCGTATGCAACCCATTGAAATTGATTGTCATTTTGTTCGAGAAAATACAACAATGTTTGGTGTCTACTGGATATATGAAAGCTTGAGAATACTTAGAGGATATCTTTACAAAAGCTGTGAATGAAGTTTGAATAGAGTACCTATGTAACAAGTTGGGCATGATTAATATATATGCTCCAACTTGAGGGAGAGTGTCATAGTATATGTAACTATAGGAGCTAATTAATCTTTTGTTCTTTATTGTAATTTACTAGTCTTTATTTAGGGTTTGCATGGTTTATATATATCGAACTCCACTGTATAAAACTTCTTCAGAGTATTGGACAGTAGATGAGGCATTAGAAACTTCATAACCAAGAAACTTTTTATGATATCTAAGGATATGAAAAAACAAACACCACGAACATGCACTTTTCTGTACACATCACATCACTACTAAGATCATCAAAAGAAGCAGGTGGGTTCACAATAAACTCTCAAATAAGACGAGGATGGAATGGACCAACTTGAGAAATAGTCTTAGAGAGATCCACTTGATGAATAAGGTCCATGATAGCCAAACAGGATTATGCTCCTAAACCATCCAACGCTTGACAACATATTTCCATTATGTCACATACTCTTAGATACACCATCAATTGGTACGAAGGGCACATTTGGAGCAATTTTTGTATGCACTACTCTGGTGGTGATGCGTTTGGAAACCTTGTAGAAGTCACTTTAAAAAGAGTAGATGAAGTCTCACTGAGTCCACCGTGGGAGATTTTTCAGTAGAACATAGTTGTTTGTAATGTAATTCGAATGAGGGTATTATAGTCAAATCCTTGATTTATTAGGATTAGGATTAGTTTATTTATAATTAGGATTAGAATTAGTTTTTTTGGTTTATTAGGATTAGAATTAATTTTTTTTATTAATTAGAATTAAGATTAGTTTCTTTTATTAATTAGGATTAAGGTTAGTTGGTTTTCAATTATAAATAGAGTATTTGTCTTCTTGTATTCACAACTTAAAAACATTAATAAAATTCTCTCATTTGGTATACATCAATTTTGGTATCAGAGCAACCATCTGGGTCAACGTTGATTGCCACTGGTGGACACCGAAAAACTCTTCGTGACGCTAATCACAAGAGGGAGCTTTGTGAGTTGTGCTCGTTGCCGAACAACACATTTAACAAGGAAGAACCCTTAAAATTCAAAATAAAAATTATCAAGATTTTGCAAGGATGGTCTATCATAGTTTTAGAGAGAAAATCAAAGGTAATTGGAACTCACAGAAAAGGGATCACATAGTTTTTTGAACTCCAAGATTCTAAGAACCCATCCAAGAAGTTCAAGACTCTAATTATGAACAAATTCTTTAATAACAAAATCAGAAAAATATGTGAAAGAATCGGACGGTGGCTAACTTTACTGAGAGAATAGGAAAAATGCTGCAAAAACATAGGGAAGCCACATGGGAAAACCTTTTAACGATTATCCACAAAGAAATACAGAGGGTAGAAAGCAATCTAAATTTGACAGCACTTCAGGGACAAAAAATGAAGAAGATGAGCCGAGTAAAAAAGGTAAAATGTCCAAGGAAGAGCTCATTTTGGAAGAAGAAAAAATTAAAGAAAAAGAAAACGAAAATATTTTCAAAATGGGGAGCGTGCAACCCTAATTTGGAGGAAAAATCGAGAAACCCACACAAAATTACATTTGGGTACTTAGGCAAAATTGTCGACAAGGCAGAGGTAAACATTACCCATACTATCCTAATAGAAACTAATTATAATCCTAATAGATTAAGATAGTATGGGTAATTAGTTTCTTTTATAATTAGGATTAGGATTAGTTTGCTTTTCAATTATAAATAAAGTACTTGTCTTCATGTATTCACGACTTAAAACCGTTAATAAAATTCTCTCATTTTATATACATTAATTAGTCACTTGAACTTTAAGAGAGACCAGTAGTAGGTGGGGGAGGCAACAATAGATTTAGTAGGACACTTGACCAATTTAGCAAGAACAACATTATCATCAAAGGAATCAGATACATTCTCATCAATATTTGAAACCACTGACGCGGAAAGAGATGGAGAATAAATATAATCAGAATTAACTGGACCAAAAGCAGGAACATTAGCAGTAGTATTTAGAATATAGTCAGTCCCACCAACATTTGCAATACCAGTCATTGCAAAGTAACCCCCAATGTTAGACACCACGTGATTGACATTAGTGACAACTTTCCACCCAAACACAAACATATAAACTCCACGCACATATAAATTCCAAACATCCTATCTCAACTTAGCATTTCAAATAGTCCATAAAAACAGTTACCCAAAGTAATTCAATTGATGTGGTATTGTATTTGAAAAATATTGGCTAATTTGATATGACATAGTTCAAAAGGCCAGGCAAATGAGTCCACCGACAAGCCACAATAGTCTTTTTTTTTTTCATTATTTCATTCTCATTACATTTTATTTCCCTTCCACTTAAGTTAATGGGACTAGATTTTCTTCATACATAATGGTGACAATGAACAAATAAAATATTGTGAGCCAAAGGTCATTTCTCAAATCACTATGCAAAAAGAAAAAAAATATACAAATACAAATACAAATACAACTGGGGAAAAAAAGAAAGAAAGAAGAGGTTGAACTAATAGGTATTGCAATCAATTCGGCAACTTTGCTTTTAAAGCTTCAATGACAGCTGAAAAATCTTGATCACTAAGTCCATGAGATTTGGCTACCTTGTACAGTTCATTAGCAGCAGCAGCAATAGGAGTGGATTGAGATACAGATTCTGCCAAACCTAGAGCAAGCCTTAAATCCTGCCACAGAGCCCTCACTCTTTAGAGAAAAACTTCTATTTATAATGAGGTTTCAACGCATTATTAAACAAGAACAAGGTTATTGCTAACCTTCTGCTGATGTTTCAAGGGGAAGGCAGTGGGATATTGGGATTTGATCATTGCTGGTCCTTTGAGTTTGTACATTGGTGCACTAATCGCCCCCTGAGAAACTACCTGTAATTCAAATGTATTGGGATTATTCTCGACCCCTCACTTGACGAATGCAGTTATCTTTCTCGCCCGTGATAAGGCCAAAACTCAACGTGAAAGGAACAGAATCATTGTAGTGAAGTTCTGAGAATTTGAATAGTTTTGGACATGGAATGGGAGGTAATGTATGTGCTTTGGTAATATACCTCCACAACGTCGTTTGGGTCGAGTCCTACTTTCTCACTGAGAAGCAGTCCTTCAGAAAAAGCCGCCATCATGCTACAATTTGGAGAATAAGAAGGGTAGTAATTGTCAAGAATCGAGATATTAGTTAAAAGTTTGGTACCAAAGACTGATGGTCAAATTTGGGCCAAACCTTCCCATGATCATGTTGACTACTAGTTTCATGGCAGCTCCATTTCCGACATCACCAAGATAAAATCTCGACTGACCGTATATATACAAATGGTTCAGTTTAAAGTGTTATGCTTGAGGACATACATAAATGGTGAAAGAAAAAAAAAAAAAAAAACTTATAACTATACCTTCCCCATGATGTCCAGAAAAGGAGCAACAGTTTCATAAAGAGATTTGTCACCTGAATATGCAGCTACTACATCAAAATTGTAATCCTCCTATAATAGGATCATAAACACTAGCTCTGAGGGATAAAGAAATGCCTTATGATACAGAAAACAAAAGGAAAAGACACAAGAAATTTAAGAGACTGATCCTATTATTTAAACAACTCAACGTTAACATCTCTGTTTATAGTTCAACCGACTAGGTAACAGTAACACTAAAGAATATGAGCAAAGTTCTGACCTGCAGTAAGAAATATCAGCTGTCCATCTTCTGCTGGTCTTTTGGAACCCGAAACAGGAGCCTAGAGGGAAATTCCAAGAGCAGGGTTAAATTTCTCTAACAGCCTTTATATGCATTATAATTGCTATTTTACAATCAATATTGAATTGCCCAACCTCCAAAAACAAAGCCCCAGTATCTTTTATACGTGCACTGATCAACTTGGAAGTAGTATCATCAACTGTTGAAACATCCACATATCTGACATAGACGACAGATGAAGCTATATGAATGAAACTTAAACTAAATGATAGTATATATATCCACACACTCACACAAGGAAGAAAATTTTATTCAGAACAAAATGATGTTTGGAAGTGAAAACTGGATTATGATCTTTTACGTCTATTGTTTGTTTTGTGTTAGGATCTTAACCTAACAAGAAATACTCAAGAACAATCAAATATGGAAATATATGAAAATATATTGAAATGTAAGTTATGATATCACAATATCAAGTAACCCCTAGCCTTTCAAGAGGGTCAGACCCTCCCAAATTCCCACTCAAGGAATTTACTACAAAACTCTTCATACCTTTCCCTAACCCCTCTCCTTCTACTTATAGCAAAATAACCTAACCAACTTAATATCTAATTACTAAGATGCTCTTCCTACTAAACATACCATAAAATCCTAACTAGGAGTCTTACATCATGACAGAGGAAGGATCAACTGCCTGACGGGACAAGGGAGGGACCCTTCAGTGTGTAGGCTTGTTGGCTATTTAACACATAATTTCGCTTGAGAGTGTGAAAGTTAGAGCAAAGTATGAGAGAACTCCCTACTTCATTCTATACAATAGAGTTCAATATAAGCACACATGGAAACTTTAACTAAAGAATAGTAAATTACAATATTGAACAAAAGACTAATAAGCTTCTACATATATACTATAACACTCCCCCTCAAGCTGAAGCATATATATTAATCATGCCTAGCTTGTTACATAAGCACTCTATTCGAACTCCATTCCAAGCTTTTGTAAATATATCTCCTAATTTTTCTCCGATCTTCACATATCTAGTAGACACCAGACCTTGTTGTATTTTTTCTCGAACAGAATGACAATCAATATCAATGTGTTTAGTACGCACATGAAATACTGGGTTACATGCAATATGGAGAGCACCTTGATTGTCACACTATAACTTAGTCGGAATTGTAGTATTAAAACCCAACTCAATTAATAGTTGATGTAACCACATTATTTCACATACTGATTGTGTCATTGCTTTGTATTTTGACTCAACAATTGATCGTGAAACTACGATTTGCTTCTTACTCTTCCATGAAACCAAATTGCCTTCAACAAAAACACAATACCCAGAAGTCGATCTTTTATCTTCTTTTGATCCTACCCAAATCAGCATCTAAAAAACATTTAATGTTTATATACCATGATCTTTATGTAAGATCACACGTCCAGGTGCAGCCTTAAGGTAACATAGATTTTGTTGTACTCCATCCCAATGTTCCACTGTGGGTGAGGTCATAAACTGACTCACAATGCTTACCGAATAAGCTACGTCTGGACGTGTTACTGTAAGGTAATTCAACTTTCCAACCAGTCTTCTATATCTCTCATGATCCTGAAATAGTTCTCCATCTTATAAAAGTTGTAGACCAGGCATCATTGGAGTACTGCATGGATTGGCTCCCAATTTTCCTATCTCATATAGCAAATCAAGCACATATTTTCTCTGTGACATAAAAATACCCTTCGTGCCTCTCATTACTTCAATGCCCAAAAAAACTTTTAGCACTCCCAAATCTTTAGTATGAAATTGACTTTGCTAGAAAGATTTGAGAGACAATATACCTAATGGATCATTATTGGTTATAACAATATCACCAACGTATACAAGTAGGATAATTCCACTCATAGATCTTTGGTAGAAAATGGAGTGATTCGATTTGCTTTTCTTCAATCCAAACTGCTCAAGTGCTTGACTAAATTTTCCAAACCATGCGCGTGGACTCTGTTTCAATCCATACAAGGATTTGCAAAGGTGACACACTTTACCAGTCACCCCTGAGAAACAAAACCAGGTGGTTGCTCCATATAAACTTCCTCCTAAAGATCACCATGGAGAGGCATTTTTAATGTCAAGCTGATGTAAAGGCCAATCTTGAGATGCTGCAATAAAAATGAATAACCCGACAGAAGTGAGCTTAGCAACAAGAGAGAATGTTTCAGAATAGTCAACCTCATACATTTGGGCATAACTTTTAGCCACAAGGCATACTTTTAAACGAGCTATTGATCCATCAGGATTAACTTTAACTGCAAACACCCATTTGCACCCAATAGTCTTCTTTCCTGCCGGTAGAGATACTAAATCTCATGTACCATTATCATTTAAAGCATTCACCTCTTCAATCATTGCACAACGCCACCCAGAATGAGACAAAGCTTCATGAATGGTCTTAGGTATCGAGACAGAGTCAAGAGATTTAACAAACGAACATATAAAAGATGACAATTGGTTATAAGATACACAAAAAGCAACAGGATAAGTGCAAGAATGTTTACCTTTACAAAGAGCAATAGGAAGTTCATCACTTGGTCCTGGATCTGATAACAAAGAGTCTTTTAGGACAAAACATTCACCTGGAGGTTGTTGCCGACGATAGTAGACTTTACGTATAAGTGGATGTAGATCAGGGGAGAAAGTTAGAGACGTGAAAGTATAAAAAAAAAAAATCATCCTCCTCCCCCTGACTCGTATTAGGCAAAGAGGTAGTGAAAGGCTTGTCCTCAAAGCAAATAACGTCTCGAGATACAAAATATCTATTCAAACTTGGACAATAACATTTGTATCCCTTTTGAACACGAGAAAAGCCTAAGAAAATGCACTTCAAAAACTTGGGGTCTAACTTCATCAAATTAGAACAAACATCTCGAACAAAACGAGTACAACCAAATATTTTTGGCTCAATATGAAACAACTATTTTGTTGAAAAGAGACAAGATAGAAATCTGACCTTGAAGAACAGACAAAGGCATTCAATTTATAAGAAAACGAGCTGTTGAAATTGCATCAACCCATAAATTCTTTGGAACATGCATTTGAAAGGATAATGCATGTGCAGTTCCAAGAAGATGCCTATTCTTTTGTTTCACAACCCTATTTTAGGACGGAGTATCAGCACAAGATGATTGGTGAATGATTCCATGAGTACAAAGGTATGACTTAAGTACTTTTGAAAAATACTCACCAGCATTGTCAAGTGGTTTAAACTGACCAGGAACGTCGGCGTGTGTGACGGAAGCCAGCAGCTTTCGACGGCGCATGTGACTCACGCGCAAACTATTTTCCGACCAATCGGCAAGTGGGCTTTCTTTTGAGTTGAGCAGTGATGGAAAAAAAAAAAAGAAAAACAACGCTGGCTAATGGCAGTGGATTTTTGGTGAGCTGACAACGGCGGCAACGGGTTTGGACTACAAAGGAAATACTTCAAACTAAAGTAGAAGGCCCAACTCTCCGCAAAAAATAAATGCTCTAAACCTAAAACCCTAAGGTTCACAAATCTCCAAATTACTCACAAAACCCTTATCATAGCCCTGGGAAATACCTAGAGCTCTGATACCATGTGAAAGTTAGAGCAAAATATGAGAGAACTCTTTACTTTGTTATATACAATATATATAGGCATACATGGAAACCCTAACTAAAGACTAGTAAATTACAATAAAGGACAAACGACTAATAAGCTTCTACATATATACTATAATAGAGAGAAAATGAGAGAATTTTTTAGAGAAGCTGTGAGCTATTGAGGAAACGGGTAAGTGTAGTCTATGACTAGGTTTTTAGTTTTATGTCTTTCTCTGTCTATCGATTCTATAAGGATTTTTGTAACTACTCTTTGACTCTCAATCTTGACAACTTGAGCTTCTTTTTTTTTTTTTTTTTTCAAATTCTAGTTTGTTTTCACTGACGACCCTTTTGCTGTGGGATTTTCTGCCTTTTTTATCATGTATGACCCATTAATGCTCTTTCCTTGGCCTTGATGAAAGTTTTGTTTTTCATCTACAACAAGAGTTTTGAGGGTCATTAAAGAATACTCTTATGTGTAAACAACTTCGTGGTCCAGAGTTGTTGCAAGAAAAAACTACGCTAAAGGTCAGACTGTAAACGAGAAAAAGCAATACCCTTTTCCTGGAGACATTCCACAAGCAGCTCCATTTTCCCCACACGCAACTTCCAGCTGAGAAAAAAAAAAAGAACACACAAATAGAAGCTGGTTAAAATTGAGACACCAGCCCAATTTAGATACAAAAAAGTTAACATACTCACTGCACTGTTTGGATCAGCAAGCATTGCAAATGTGACATCACAAGATGCTGCTACTTCCTGAGGAGAAGACTGATATCTGTACAACCCAATGTATTTGAATATTACAGGGAAATTTCCAATTCATTCTTATATAATACACTTTCATTTAAAGAATGAAAAACCAACCAAAATCCTACAAAAAACAATGGAGTTCAAAAGTCTTCTACAAAAGACACAAGTAAAAGTAAGTCCATAATCAGACTTGCATAAGACGCTCCAAGGACAACTGGACAATAAACAAAAACAAAGTTGTCCAGAATATTCTATCCCGTCTCCTTTTTTTCTTGATATCGAATGCCTCTTATTCCTCTAGCCAAACTTTCCACAAGATGGCCTCAATACCATTCAGCTCCAAAAATATTGCCTCCTTTTTGTGGAAGTGGCACAAAAAGACCACAATTAGTCTCTACTTCCAACATACATTGGCCTTGTCAAGTTAGAAGTTCGAAAAATTTACACCAAAGAGCCATAATGAAAGGGCACCAAATGAAGGGATGATTCGCCATTCCGCTAACTCGTTAGCACATCACACACCAGTAAGTAGAGATGCATAAGATTAGATTTTCTGATTAAATTTCATCTACTATACAGACCACCAAAGAGTAGAGTCCACAAAAAGTTCTTGACCATCTAGACCTTTTATCACCTCCTATAGTTAGGGGAGTGGGAGGGGAAAGCCAGACACCCTGTAGCTTTGAGGAAATATCTGGTCCTCTTTCATTGAGGTGTACAAGGGGAAAACAAACTAATTTTGAAGTGTATTTCTAATGGCTCTCATTCACTCATGAATTCCATTAAGAAAAATATCAGTAACAGAAGAAAATATCATTAATTTCTTACCAAGGACACCAGAAACTTACTTTGCTCCCAAATTGATGAGAGGATCACATTTGCTCTTGGTCCTATTCCAAACAGTCACATCACAGCTGCCATAAACCAGTAAGGGATTCACATATAATATAAAATATTAGCTTCTTCAAGTAACTAGTTTGATAAAAAGTACAAACAAATAGTAGGTTAGCCGTTAGCACGTATTAGCAACAGAAACAGCAACTGAAAACATACAAAATTTCCTGCCAGTTCCTTCAAACTACAATGAGGCCAAAGTTAATTAAAACTCGGTGGTCAGTAGTAACATTTTGAATTTTTATCAGAAAATACATGGACAAAATTTTGAGCCAACTTTCATTAATAAAATCAGTATTAATTTTGCATCATACAAATACTGCTGCAGGTCACCACTATTAATGAAACATTTAATCAAGTAACACCATAGTACCCAGATTTCAAAAGGTTTTGTGCCATTGGTGTACCCATGATTCCAAGACCCAGGAAGCCAACACGCAGCTCTTCTGTTGATAAATGAATAAATAAATTATAAAGAAAGAAAAGGAAGAGGAAGAAGAAGTAGAAGCATGAGTTTAGATAATAGCAAATAGTTCACTAAGAAAATGTATGAGGTATTACTAGAAGTTCATGTGAAAGCCATACACTTGTACATTAGGCTAACAGGATGTCTAGATATTATCTATGCATTCAACTGTAGCTACTTCATTAGACATGTTCTTCGTGGATGCTATAAATTCTAACATATATACTAAATTATCAAACCATACTAAATCAAGAATTTTTTAACCATTTTTTAAAACAATTACTCAATTCTGAAGTTACATGTGAGATTACTAAAGAAACACAAGGCTCGTGTCCAGTACAAAGAAAACGTCAATTCGAGTATAGCTTTTTCTGGAGACTTATTTGATTTTGAAGTTATAAGAAGTAATGCAAGGATTATCTAATAGGCAACAGAAAATATACTCATAGCTAATTTTTTTTTTTTGTTTTTTTTTGGATAAGAGACATGTATATTAACATAGCCCGAAAGGGCTAAAAAGACAGCCTAAGGGCAAGGGCCAAGATGGCCCTCCCCAACAAAACTAACAAACAAAAGC
>JBBPDJ010000023.1:13206366-13226627 GCA_037974625.1 Cucumis cinereus
TTCTGCTGCTCTTCCTCTCAAACTCACAAGAAAAGACTTTGCTTTCTATCCTCACCGACTTCATTCTCAGAGATTTAATAGCATATCAAGGAAACCGGTGTCCGGTGACCGGAGGAGAGGCCAGTTGAGATTCTCTCTCTCTCTCTGCATAGGTTTTGACGACTATACTCATAGCTAATTAATGAGTACAAACAACAATTAATTTCTCAACTATATTTATTTATATATTACAATGTCTAATTAATGAGTACAAACAACAATTTAGTCCTAAAACATCAACATACAACAATTTGCTCACTATACTTTTAAGTTCGTAACAAATCAGTCCTGTAATTTCAGATTTGGAATATTTGAGTCCAAACCGTAACAAATCTCATCAAAATGAAGGTCAATTTTTATTAAGCAGTTTTATAAACACATTTAATCCTTAATTAATATATGAATCACATGTAAGCAATCTCCATTAAATCTTAACAATATCTCTAATGCTTGAGATAGATCATTACAAATTTAGAAAGTAGAGGGAGTAAATTTACAATTCCATGGATTAATTCTTTTCAAACTCTAAATTGTTATCATAATGAAGTACTTGAACCAAATGAATTTTTTCAACCGCATATACATAATGAAAATTTAATTTCTTCAAAGATAATCAAAAAGTTAATTTACTAGAATTTAAACAAATTTTATAATTCAATATCTCATTGAATTCCAGTACATTTCTTCTACCTTGCATAGCTACCTCCTTTTTTTGTTCAATAATCTCCTATGCCTAGCCTCTTCAAAGAAAATTACATTAACATTCTGGGGTAATTGAAACTAAACAGGCCGGTTCATAAGAAAATCAGAGAATTCTACTAATATTCAAATGCGGAACCAAAAGGAAACCAATGTGCTAAAAGCTACAAAGGGCTAAAAGTACTAATCAGAGGAAGTACAAAAAGAAGATTGAGCATAGTATTAGCTTTACCAGAAGAAGCATTGGATGCTTGAACAGAGAAAGGCTTGAAAGAGAGAGAAAAGGAGGGTTTAGTGGGGAAGTAGAAAATGGGTCTGGTTCCAAATTGGAGTGGAAGGTGAGGGCAAAAGCTCGAGGACATTGCCATGGCAGTTGAAGAGAGATGATGACTATAGGGAGCTCTGACCAAGAATGTCATCTCAGGGGAACAGAGAACTCAGTGCTATAGTCTAATTCGATGGCTGAGAAGAAGCACGCTCTTCTAGGTGAAATTTTTGGAGCGTATCAGAGGATAAAGATAAAAGACATAAAAATGGTGGAGCAAGAGCACGAAGCCGCTATCCGTCCATGTCCATGACATGGGCCGTTGGGCTCGACTAATATCACCATACTAATTAAAGGTGCGCTTGGCAACGGTGAGTTAGTAGTAATTATTTATACCCGAGTTAGTAATAATTGTCGGTCTTTAAGCATGTGTTTGGGGCAGGAGTGGAGTGGGGAGGGTGAATAGTCCACTAGGATTATTTTAGTTGGAATTAGGATTAGTATTAAAATAACTCACATGCTTTTACTATTCTTCAATCCTAAGAGTATTTGTTTCAAGGGTTGGAAAGTTCGTCGACCAACTTTTGGGACATCACTCCCAGTGATCGTCGTTGGCCAATCTCCGACCACCACCTCCGGTGACCGTCGTCGGGTAATCTTCGACTACCACCTCTGGTGATCGTCGCCGGTCAATCTCCGACCACCACCCCCGGTGATCATCGTCGATCAATCATCGACCGCCACCTCTGGTGACTCCACTAGCAAACTTTCAACAACCAACTCTATTGACCACCGTCAACCAACCTCTGATCGCCACCAATCAACCTTGGAAAAATTTAATAAAAATATTTTAAAGATATATAACAAACCAAATAAACTTGTATGTACAAATACTTTTTTAAAAAAAGTTTTGAAACTCATTTGTGTTTTTATTTTAAGATGTTTTTATAAAAAGTGTTCAAATAGAAATGAATTTGTGAAATATATTTTTCTAAGTCATTCCAGATAGGTATTTTGTTTAATTATATTAATATTTTTTAAAATATATTTTCTCATTTTTTTCTTTGGAGATTTTTCTAAATTATTATTATTATTAGGTTATCTTTTTAAAACTATATCTTTCTCTTTTTTTTCTTGTAAACTAATGTTTTCTTCATTTTAGGAGATAATGTTAGTGTATATATATATATATATATATATAAGTATATTTATTTAGGTTATATCTATAGAAATCTCTATTTTAATTTAATAACATTTTTTCATTTTTTTCGTTGGTCAATTTAACTGGCTCGAAGACCTAGATAATTTCTTGCACTTAGAAATTAAAATGTTGGAAAAAACTTATCGACCAAATAAAAATTAAAATTCAAAGCTTTATGTTTTTTTTATTCCTCAAATATAATTTGATAAAAAAAATGATAATATTTCAATAATTGAATTCAAGATTAAAATACTAGTTTATTTCAATTTGAAGTTAACATATTATAATAATTTTAAAAAAAACCATGATTTTTTTTCAAATTAGTTAAAATGACAAAAGTCTAAGAAATTTTATTTCAAAACCTAGTAATATTTAAATATCATAAATATATATAACATTAAATTTATTAAATAAACAACATAATTAACTAGATTCAATAAAATCACATATCGATTTCTATAAAATAAACTATATTATAAAATTTTATAATATGGACATGTAGTAAACAACATAATTAACTAGATTTTCTGCACCCCAAACACAGATTACAATAACACACACTTTATTATAACCCACAGCAGTTTATTATAACCCACAGACTATAATAACCACGGACTATAATAACTCACTCTGCGCCCCAAACGATCCATAAAGTGTTTGAAATTATATTTAGAAAATATGTGTTTAAAATATAAAGTAGAGTAGGAAAAAAGTGTTTTTCAGAAACGATATCATTTAAATACTTTTAATAAAAGTTCTTTTAAAATAAAACTTCTTTTATTTTAAGAAGGATGTAGTTTTTGAAATTAATGACAAAAACAGGATAGTTGTGAAAGAAAAAACAAAAAGAGGTTGAAGTTAAAACTGAGAGAAGTCGTGTAACCGCCTACGTGGCTTAAGACTGATTGAAGATTGATAAAAATGCATCACTGAAGTTGTGTACCAGATACACTACTTCTCTTTTTAATACGATAATATAAAATGTTATAAATTAAACCAATTTTATATAAAATGTCATAATATAAACCCATTTTATATAAAATGCCATAAATTTTATTTAAAATGTCATAAATTAAACTCATTTTAGGGTTAATTTCAAGAATAATGATGTTTTGTAAATTAATGACAAAAATAGGGTAGTTGTGAAAGAAAAAACAAAAATGGGGTTGTGATTGAAACTATTGTAAAAAATAGAGCAATTTTATTGTTCATGGAAGTCGTGTACCATTAATCCAGATTGGTCAAAGGAAATTGAAGTCGTGTACCCGGTACACGACTTTCATATTTTTTTTTTAATTTTATTGAAGCAATGCTTATTTGTGGGCTTGTTTCCTTTAATCTTCTAAGAGTCAATAATGTAGTTATTATAACTATTTATTTTAATTTATACATCAATTTAATCTAATCATATGATATAATTAGTATAATGATCATGTTTCTTCTCGTGTTTTATATTCTATATAATATTATTTTCTTATCTCATCCACTTGGTCTAGAAGTCCAAAATTAATCCCATAGGAAAGAAAAAGGTCTAATGAATTAAAAATTTGAATTACAATCAAGCATGATCCACATCTCCCTCTGCAACATCTTCGCGTTGTCACCGTCGTCTACGTCGAATACGTCTTCGATCCGTATCTGCAACATTGAGTCGTCTTGTTTGTTGAATAATTTCTTCTACATCTACTAAGATTTGATCAGACATTGAACTTAGATCTAGTAAATCGTGTTCCACTGAGTACTAGTGTACATCTTGAACAAAATTATTCTGCACAATTAAATATAATAACATTAAATAAGGTTCATATCATATAATTTATAAACATAACATGTTAATATTCTTACCTTGGAATAATAGTAAGCGTCGTTAGATGTGACAAATCGTTTGGTAATTGAATTGTACCGAGAAAAATAGTAGTCTCATACAGTTGGATGATGTGTTGCTTCTCCTTGTGAAATACGTTGATGACGGTCATGCCACATTGTGATATACCTATCATGGATCTTACGTCAATCTTGATTGTGTTTATCTCTTAAATCAATTTGGTGTAGTGTCGGGTCTGTAAATCAGTACGATGGCACAGTTTACAGCATACCGAACTATTGTAACATATGATCTAGTAAATGCTACCCTACGATATGAAAGCATATAAGAGGGCCAAAGTACATCCAAAATTGTTGACCATTATGACATCTTGCAGGTATAAGGTCATCATATCGTTTGTGTATGATGTCCAATTAATTTGTAAAACAAAAAAAAAACGATACATAAGCAGACAAGAAAAGAATATGTATTATTCTTTTGGATATATTACTCCCCACAAAGCATATGAAATGTATGAGTCTCGGGTCTCCAACGTTCCACCGAAGCAGTAATGAGGTGCCAATCTAGTTGGACAAATCCTATCTGAGACACCCCAAGAAATCCAACAGCTTTTACATACGGCACAATATGCTGATCAAATGGGATAATGCCTTAGGATGTTGTCTCTCTCCTACGACAACTTAAAACTACCTTAGAGGAAGTCTTCCATACCGATTGTGAGCGATGAGACTATTGTTGGTACAACTGCGTAGCACTAACAGGTTCAGGTTCCATCGTGCAAATTCACTATAAGTTGGAAAAATATCAGATCATAACCCATTCCAACATTATTCTAAGACTTCATGACCCAATCCAAACACTAATTGTCTAATCAATCCCATCATCTATTTTGTTTAAAGGATTTAAATATCAATACATCAACCCTAAATTCAAACAATCATAACACATATTTTGTTTCATTCATAATATATTTAAATTTTTTAAATACAAATAAACTCATAGTACAATTTACATTTTATAAATACAAACTAAATTCATAATACAATTTACATTTTATAATACCAACTACATTTTATCCATACAATGTTTTTTTCTTTAACAAAATTAACAAAACAAATTCACATTTTATAGACCAAAATGTTAAAAATATGTATAAAATTTGAATTCATACGTTGAACGAACGACAACACCAAATGACAATAGTGTGCAGCAGCGGACGACGGAGGGCTTGCAAAAGTTGACGGTGGCGGAAGCTTTGGGAGGGTTTTTGAGTGAATGAAAAGGGAAGGAAGAATAAGGGTTTTGTAGGGTTTTTTTTTTTTTAAAAAAAAAAAGGAGTCGTGTATCGGGTAGGGTTTTTTTTTAAAGTTGACGTGGTCTACGACTTCGTGCTTGTTGGACAGTCAACACTGTCACATTGATCCATGTTGACTCTACCTGCAACGTGTTAGCCTTGTCGTGGACGAGGTTCACGACTTTAGGTCCTATCATGGACCAGATTCACGATTTAGTTTTCGAGTCGTGTATCCGGTCTACAACTTAACGAAAGCATGTATCGGGTACACGACTTCATTACCCTATTTTTGACAATTCTTTCCAAACAACCCTATTTTTGACATTATTTATTAAAATAACATTATTTTATTAAAAAAATCCTCGTTTTATATAAAATGTCATAAATTAAACTCATGTTATATAAAATGTCATAAATTAAACCCATTTGATATAAAATGTCATAAAGTTGATATAAAATGCCATAAATTAATCTCATTTTAAATATAATGTCATAAATTAAACTTTTATATAAAATGTCATAAATTAACATTTTTATTATATTTTAGAAAAAATCGGTATATTTTTACTTTTCTTATTCTCATCCATTCCTTTGTTGACTTTGTATTTTTCATTTTTTTTTTGTATTTTTCATTTATTAAAATTATTTTATATTGAATTAAATTAAAATTTGTCATTATAATCCTTTCTTTTAGTAGAAATCGTGTACCTGGTCCACGACTTCTAACATGGCAGTCAACTCTACCACACTAACAAGTCAGCTGCTATGTGTTAGAAGAGTCGTGGATCGGGTCCACGACTTAATGAAATCGTGTACCAGGTACATGACTTCGCCACCTATTTTTGACAATACTTCTCCAACCATCCTATTTTTTACAAAAATTATTAAAAATAACATTGTTTTTAAAAAATTTCCACGAATGTGGCCAACTCTTTTTTAAAAGTGATTTTATATAGAAGTTTGTTTGGTTTGTTATATACTTGAAAGTGGAGGTGATGGTCGAAGTTGGTCAACGATTGTTGGAACAATGGTTGGAGGTGGCAGAGCTTGGTCGGTGCATTAGAAACGATGGCCATTGGTTGGTCGCTAGCAATGGCACGAATATGGTGGTTGAAATTGCCAGAGACAGTGGTCGGAGGTTGACCGACAGTGGTTGTGGGAGATGGTGACCATAGTTTTTCATGCACATTAGAAGAGATTTACCATTAAACATTCAAATTTCATTTTTCTGAAAGTTGGTTTAAGTATTTATCATAAACCAACCTTTTTATGAACTTATTTTTTTCAAAATTCAATTTAGGTGGTTGTCGAACCCATGATCTTTTTTTTTTCAAAACAACTATTTTTTAATTTAATACTTATGTTGAATTATGGACATCTAGTATAATTTTTTGTACATAAACAACTATGTATTTTTATGTGTTTTTTAAAACTTTTTCTTACATATTCAACTAGACACATACTTTAAATCCTTCTACTGATTTGAGATGTGAATACTCAATAAATAAAAATATATTTTATGATTTTCTACGTGTAACTATTGCATATAATGTAGACAAAATACTATTTTTCCTATAATCAACAACTTGACGATATATTTTAATCGTCATGAAATGTATTTTTGTGAACATTTACAAAAATATGGTGTCATCAGTGGTCTATTTACATGTTCACAAAATATATATGTGTAAATATGGTAGATAATGAGTTGATTTCATACATTCAAAAAAAGTATTGGTCATTGAGATAAACAAAATAGTCGGTCTTACCAAGTGGACGCAAGCAATACCTTTCCCTAGATTTCGGTGGACTGTGAGGAACCAATCGATCTTTTGGATGTTTTTTACAAGTAGGTTTATAAGAACTACAAATCATCCTCAAAGAATACTTCAATGTTAAATTACTACAAGAGACGACTATTAAACACTCTACACTGATAATTTCAAGTTTGTATTTAAAAATTTTGTCAGTCAAGTTTTTTATGTTTTTGTTCTCTTTTCGTATATGACAATCGAGTTGGTCAATGGAAACTAATGACAAAGTTGGTGGTGGAGTTGGTCATCAAAAGCGAATGTCAATGCTGGTCATTATAGGTGGCTATCGCCGGAGTTGATCGTCCAAGGTGTTCTTCACATGCGTTGTTTTTGTCGGAGGTGGTTGATGAAGCTTAGAGTTGATCACTAGAGTTGGGTGTGCAAAGGTGAGTGTCGGAGTTGGTTTTTGAAGTGTCTCACCATAGTGTGGGAATGGTAGTCAACAATATTGGTCATTGAGGTTGAGTGTCGATATTGGTAGGTGGTTGTCACCAAAGTTAATCATTGAATTTGTTCTTGACATGCGTTGTAGTCGGAGGTGGTTTTCAGGGCGAGAGTTGATCACGAGGAGTGTGAAAGGTGGTCGTCGAAGTTGTTTGCTAGAGTATGTCACAAAAGTGTGGCAACAGTGGTCGCCTGAGGTGAATGTCGGTGTTGGTAGGTGGTTTGTCACTGGAGGCATTATTCAAAATTGTCAACGTCAGAGGTTGTAGAAGCATGGAGTTGGTCACACGAAGGTAGTCATCAGAGTGTGACAACAGTTGTTGACGATGGTCATATGAAGTGAATGTTGATGTTGGTTGGTGGGTTCACTCTAGTTGATCATCAAAGGTGTTCTTTGCCAAATGTTTCATCGAGATGGTTGAGGGAGCCCAAAGTTAGTCACTGGAGTTGGTCGCTTGAAGGTGGTCGCCAAAGTATGGCAATAATCATCGTCAGCGGTGCTCGACATGTGGAGTCATTGAATACAAAATTGGGTTGAGTTAATGTGACTTGGAAAATAACTAACTCAACTCCACCAACATTTAAAGTTGGCGAATCAAACATTGTTTTGGTAATTTTAACCAACTCATTTTAGTGAGCCATTTGTATGGATCATTTTTTTTAAAAAAATATCTTTTATGTCCAAAGTTTTAAAATGTATATGTCAATTGTTGATGGCAAAATCTAACCAAAAGGGCTCGCTGACCTTATGAAGATGAATTTGGATTTTATAGAAGAAGTAGCTCGCAAACAATAATAACACACCGATGACCATTCTTGTCCCAAATACTCTTAAGTTAACTTTCAGCACAAGAGTCAATATAAGCTTGTAAAGGAGACGAGAGCTTATATATCTATATATATATCTCGATAGGTAGTAGGACTAAAATTAGGGGTTCCTCAATCCTTTTATTAAACTTGGTAAGGTTGGATCAAATGAAATTAATTGGGCAAGCTAGTCTCGACCTCAACTTCAAGGTCGAGACTAACATTTTTAGCCAAAATGACCCAAGTACCTCAAGGTATGTGCCTGTAAAGGACAACCCCTAGAAAATTGACAAGTTTGATTGGTGTTTGAGCTAGATGACCAAATCGCCTCACCCACTTTTCAACACTGCCTTACTTTAGTTTATTTCCTACACATCTTTGATCTGTTTGGGATGAGTGTAATTTTTCTCCATCAAACTTTGTCTTCCTCTCTTGTCTCTGGGTCGTTCTCATAAGTACAAAATTATCTATCATATTGAAGAAAATGTTGAGTTCCTAATTTTATGAAAAGATAGAATAAAATGTTGGTAGATGTTTTTTTTTTTAAAAGTGTATATAGAAAAAATAAAATAGTAAAAATGTATTAAAATTAATAAATCAATATTTTAACTTTATAGTTAAGCTAAATGGTTTATTATTTATCTATATTATATTCACACTTTTCTTTGGCAAGAACGCTACCGTAAAATTCAAGGACATACAAAAGATACAATTTAATTCTTAAAATTTAATGACCTAATACAAATACGAAGTTACTTATAATTCAATCAAAGTGAAAACAATTAAAAAAAAAAAAAAAAGTAGAAGGAAATGGAGAGAGGGATGAAAATTGAAAAAGATCCAACTCATATTTCACATGTAATTATCAAAAGATCTTAAAAAGATGCATGTGCTATTATTTGGTAGTGTTGTAGAAAAATCATTTATCAACTTCTCAATGTGAATTATCATAATTTGTTTCCTAGGAAAAGTCTTTAACCTGTGCTTGAATCACCACCTTTCCTATTTAGACAAAAGTTATAGCAATTATTTCAATGGAGCACTCTAGAGTTTGTGAAATTATGGATTCAAACCAGTCAAAAAAGCTTGTCATGCTCAAGCAGAATCTCTAAATAGAAGTCACTGACTCAACTCAAGATGCTTCTAACTATGATTATTGTCAGAAAAAGGGGTTTTCATGATTCAAAAGATGAAATAATTGCTCAAAAGCCTAAAAGGTCTTTGAGTCACATGAATTCAAATATCAAAATATGTAGGGTAAAAAAGGCTATACAACTTTATAGCCTTTCATTTTAAACGAACTATAAGATACCAAATTAAACATGGAATTCAAGCAACCACTCCCAAGTTTAAATATCTAATATGTTATTAGTCCAGTTGCTATTTGAAACCATCCCATAGTCGAAGCAAGAGCCTCAGTCACGTTAATATGAATGTGAAGGAATACAAATTTAAACTTTCAACCTCAAGAAGAGTAGCTGCCGTGCCTATCAATTATCATTGAGTTCTACTCAGGTTGGTGAGCCATGGACTAGTGATTTCAATACAATAGATGAAGATTGACTGTTAATACACTTAATACGACCACTGACATCCAACTCATGTCAACAAGCAAAGAGTTATATGATTGGGGAGCCATGGCCAATAACCACCAATCAAGAGAAGAGTAGATGTCAATTACTGCTTGACAAAATGAATAATCCTAAAACATCTAGAGTAAGAGAATTAGGCATACCTTCCCTCCATTTCCTATAGAACTAATGCACATAATGGAAGCTAAAAAGAAATACAAACAACAGAAATAGCCATTAAATTTAGGGGGAAACAACAAGAATTCAGAATAAACGGGAGTTTAGGAATGAAGTCTGATGAAGAATCTGCATGCTAATAGTTAACTATTGAGTATAAATTTAAGATACTTTCAGGATTTCTCTCACGTGGCCTCCTCGAATAATTTCTTAACAATAGGATACAGAGTATTACAACTTACAAGAAGGCCTCTGAAGATGATTTTCAACCTACAATTTGAGATACAACATAAAACTGATCCTTTTATATTTCACAAACTTATGAAACTAAAGGGAAGTAGTGTACAAAGGCAAACCTCTCTAGAACAAGCCTACGTTAGCAGCAGCCAACAACCATTATCTTCCTTAATCTTCCTCATCGTCATCGTCTGAAAATTCTTCTTCTTCTTCATCTTCGTCCATCTGTTCTACATTATCTACTTCATCATCTACAATAAAGCCTCCTAAAGTTTCATCATCTTCATCTTCTTCAACTTCTTCATCGTAGTCTTTATTAGACTTAGCAGTCTTCCTTTGATCATTGGGAGTCCTATTGCGATCTTTTGATCTTGTGGAGTATTTGGGTCTTCGAAACTTTTTTGTTTTTGTAATCATTTCAACAGCATCTTCATTCTCATCTGTCCAATCTTCATCGTCACTGTTTGCTCCTTTTTTTCTCTTTCCCCTTACTCCTCTCTTCTTTTTCCTCCCATAATCTTCATCGTCATCATCACTGTCTTTTCTCGGCTCATCCAAAAACCAGTCCCATTTTTTCACATCACGAATCACTCGATTGCCATAACTTTCAAACTCGTGTCCCATTACAAGAAAACCAAATTCTGACATGGAAACAGTAAGAACAATCAGTATCATCGATTCAAAATTAGGAATTTCTAAAACAATTTTGTCGCTTGTTCTCTAAAGTATCTGCTAATTCTATTAAAATCCTACACAGATATGTAAACATGGAAAAGTGATGATTCCAATTATTTGACAGGATTCAAATTCGTGTCCCATTACAAGAAAACCAAAGTAAGAACAATCAGTATCATTGATTCACAATTTGGAACTCCTAAAACAGTTTTATCGTTTGTTTTCTTTGCAGTATCGCTTAATTTTACATTTCGTTATCAAAACCCTAGGCGTAATTTGGTAACAATGTGGAAAAGTGACGATTTCGATTACTTTTCTCTAAAATTAATAAGGAAAATTATATAGGTTTTCGGGAACAAACCTTTGACAGGATCAATGCCAGAAACATCGAAATCATCCGAATCAGAAGAACGCGATAAAATTTTCTCCCCTTCTTCGAATTCAGCGATCTTGTTTAATTCGAACCAAATTGGTTCTTGCCCACCCACGCAGAAAGATTCACCCGGCGCCATCTCACCCTTTTCTGATCTTCTAAATGTTCTGATTTCGCCATTTTTGCTGCTCCGAACCCAGATAGGGTTCCTACCGATTACCTCGAAGGAAACTTTAGGCTCCATAGGAGCTCCATTAGTGTTGTCTGAGGTTTTAGCTTCGATTAAAATGTGACGACGAGATATTGTTCGATCTTTGGAAGCAAAACCCGAGCCTCTTCCGAATATCGTCACTGGCTCTCGTAGAACTAACTTTGAACCGTCTTCGCCGGCGATTTCCATCGATTCAATGCCGCTTCGAAAGGATTTGAAAGCTAAAATTTCGGAAACGTTGTGTTTTTGGCGCCGCCGTAGCCGACCGGTGTCTTCAAGTTGTTCCCCCGACGTGTAGCCCACCGAACGACTGACGACATGTCGTTTCAAAACTCTGCTTACTTTTTTTCATTCAGGTCAGTTTGTTTCACAGGTCTGGATTTAAGAAATATGTTGTTTGAATTTCACTTTTTAAAATGCAGTATATTATTATAAATCGAAGGAATAGGTTAATTAGTTGATAAATTAATATACATTATTTATTATTATTAATTAATAAATATAAATATATTATTTATTCTGGATTAATTTTAACTAATATTTTTGTTAATGTTTTATGTCTTCTTAACTATTTAATATAAATTATTATTGTTAATTATTAATATTCTAATTAATTTATATTAATTTAATTATATTTAATAGTTAATTTAATTATGTGTGGTGAAAAGGTATTTTTTTTACTTCTTATTTTATTAACTAAGAAACAAATTAACATAACAATAAATTATTTATGTTTAATTTGATTGATTTGAACCATTTAGTTAAGTATTTGAATTTACAAATTATTGAATTGAACACAAATATTTAACTTTCAAACATTAATTATCCTATACATACAAACACAGACATTAATTATTCTAGACATTTTAAACGCAGACATATCCCATGCATTTAATACCTACACCCATGAGAAAAATATTTGTGATCTAAACGGTCCCTTAGGAATATCTTGGGTGAAAGATCCTTACTTCAATCTTTGAGCTATATTTATTTTTTCTTCTTTTGTGAAATTGGAACAAACAACACAAACACAAACTACAAGCCCAACACCCCATTCACACACTGAGAGATCCAATTCAAAAAAACAGACCCCTGAAACACCTTTCAGGCCTTTCAAGGAAGAGGAAGATGCACATGAGCCCAAAAAAGAATACAAATTCGGTGAAACCACCAATTTGGTCAGCGAGTGCAAAACTAAATTACAATTACAGGGACAAAAAGAAAAGGAAACATGCCCAAGACTAACAACCAATGAAAGAACAATACAACCAAAAGATTTTATCTCAGATAAGTCATTCTCAAGCATCAACATAGCACCAAGAGCATTAGATGAATCATATTCCACCATCAAAGCATGATCTGAAGCCCCGAGAGACCCAAATTTTGCACAAAGCTCCCTCAAGCTCTCTTAAATTACGATCATCTCTAAAACTTTAACCTTCCAACGTCTGCAAAGCCGCTTGAATCTCAAGTCGATCAAAGACCCTGACGAGTCACGAACAATCCATCCCACACCACCAACGCGTATATTCTCACATCACGAAGCATCAATATTCATCTTCCAACCAACCACCAGAGGCTTCCAAGTATTGTGACTCGACAGACTCTTCACCATGTGGATAAAATCATACCACCTTGAGCAAGAGACCTCAAAAATACCATTGCTAATCTGGCGACAAGCCTGCTCAAAACAAGCCGAGAAGGAAAGAGTAGATTTTGAAGCATTCCAAAGGTTTCTACTGTGAAGGAGAGAACGCAAACAGAGAAGGAAGAAGACGAAAGGATACAAAAGAAGATATTTTCCCTTGTTTATTATTGATACGCTAGATAGAAATTAAATAGGGCAAAAGATGACACATGTAGCACAAGGATTGGCTCACTATTAACCAACTATCTAAAAGTAAAATAGGAAAAATAACCCAATTAATTTTTAGGACAAACTATCCATTTATCATCCCCCCACAAGCTGACGTGGAGGATGCATCACGGAAAGCTTGGTTCTCAAATTGCAGAACCGTTGCGATGATAATGGTTTGGTGAAAATATCAGCCAACTGGTCTTTCGAAGGTACAAAACGCACTATCAATTGACGTCGAGCAACTCGTTCGCGAATAAAATGTTGATCGATTTCAATATGCTTTGTGCGTGAATGATGAACCGGATTGGATGCCAAACATGTTGCACTAACATTATCACAAAGTAACAAAGGTGCAGAGGTTAGTTTAACAGAAAGTTCAGATAATAAAGATTGTACCCAAATTAATTCAGCAGCAGCATTAGTCATTCCACGATACTCAGATTCAACACTTGATCTGAAAACAATCTTTTGTTTTAAGGAGGACCAAGAAACTAGATTGTTTCCAAGATAAACGCAATACCCACTAGTACTCCATCGATCATCTGGACAGTTTGCCCAATCCGCATCTGTATAGCAAGTCAGAGATAGATCAACCGAACGCGAAAACCCAATACCGAGAGTCAATGTGGATTTTGCATATCTGAGAATACGCTTAACTACCTGCCAATGAGATGAAGTAGGAGCATGCATAAACTGACACATTTTATTTACGCTTAACTGCCTGCCAATGAGATGAAGTAGGAGCATGCATAAACTGACACATTTTATTTACAGCAAAACTTAAGTCAGGGCGAGTAATGGTACAATATTGTAAAGCACCAACAAGACTACGATAGGTGGTCGGATCTGGTAACAAAGTACCATCATGTGTTGAAAGTGTGAGTTCTGTAGCCATCGGTGTAGCAGACGGTTTACAATCAACAAATTGAGCACGACAAAGTAAATCAACAATATATTTAGCCTTGGATAAATGCATCATATCACCCCTTCGAACAACTTCAATGCCAAGAAAATAAGATAAATTTCCAAGGTCTTTTAGAGCAAAATGGGTATGTAAGGTAGTGATAAGTGTCTGAATGAAAAGAGAACAAGTGCCAGTCACTATAATGTCATCAACATAAACCAGAATGATGATAAAAACAGAGGACGTGCGGTAAATAAATAATGAAGGATCAAACGTCGCAGCCTTAAAGCCATAATCAAGTAACCAAGAACTAAGTTTCAAAAACCATGCTCGAGGACTTTGCTTTAGCCCATATAAGGCCTTGCGAAGCTTACAAACATACGATGGATTATCTTTGTCAACAAAACCAGGGGGTTGTGCCATACAAACATCCTCAGTTAAGTCACCATTAAGAAAGGCATTGTGTACATCTAATTGTTTAATTGGCCAATTAAACTGAACTGCCAAAGACAACACAATGCGAATAGTAGTCGGCTTTACAACTGGACTAAAGGTCTCAAAATAATCAATGCCATAAGCTTGATCAAAACCTCGAGCAACCAACCTAGCTTTATAACGCTCAATATTTCCGTTAGGTCGTAGTTTCACCTTATATACCCATTTGCAACCAATAACCTTATAGGCGGGCAAAAAAGGAACAAGGGTCCAGGTTTGATTCTTTTGTAGAGCTGCAAACTCAGATTGCATAGCTTGTTGCCATTCAACAAATTTAACAGCTGTTTTAAAATTTGGTGGTTCAGTTGGTGTGAGGGAAGGAGAAGAGAGAGAGGATAACCAGAGTTTAGGCTTGACAATACCTGCTTTCGAACGAGTGATCATAGAATGAGTGTTAGTGGTAGTAGTAACGGTGGGAGGAGGAGGCAGCGGAGATGGAGATAATGAAGTGGAGGAAGAGTTGGAAGCATTAGAAGGGGAGGAGACCAGAGAGGACAGCGGAGATGTATTACCCGATGAAATAGTGGTGGGGTCAGGTTGTGGAGATGATGATATAAGAGGGGAAATTGGATGTGCTGGTGATATAGAAGGAGAAGAAGAGGAGAGGTTAGTTGACGAAGAAAAGGGAAGGGGAGATGAGAAGGAAAAGGAATAGCGGTAAATGCACTAACCGGAGGAAGGGAACTCGAGGAAGAAGACCCATCAGTTGCCATGGATGATTTGATTAAAAATGAGCCTTAGCTCTGATACCATGTGAAGGAGAGAACGCAAACAGTGAAGGAAGAAGACGAAAGGATACAAAAGAAGATATTTTCCCTTGTTTATTATTGATACACTAGATAGAAATTAAATAGGGCAAAAGATGACACATGTAGCACAAGGATTGGATCACTATTAACCAACTATCTAAAAGTAAAATAGGAAAAACAACCCAATTAATTTTTAGGACAAACTATCCCTTTTATCATCTACAAGACCAAATTCCTAGTTCACTTGCATCTCAAGCTGCGGAGTCTGACTCAAATTCTTTGTTTGAATCCTTTGTTTTCTTGGGATTTCACTTCATTTTATCGGTAAAAAGGACTGTGAAGAAAGATCTAGAGCAAGAGGAAGCTAGTTTATCTCATTTCATTGTTCCACCATAGTAGCAAAACAATACTTAACTCCTCATTAGACAACTTCACCACAAACCAATCCCAAAGCAACACCAAATTGTCATTGGCCCTGCAAAACAAAGAAGGCAAACATAAAAAGGGGAGAAAATGAGACCATAACTTTTTCGTGAACTGGCACTTCATAAAAAAAATAGACTACAATCCTCTTTTCATTCCTGCAAAAAATACAGACAATGTCAATATTAAATCCTTTCTTTCTGAGATTAGCCTTGGAGAGAATAGCTTCATTTAAAATTCTCCACATACAAATCTTCGCTTTAATGAAAACCTTGGTCTTCCATAAAGCATTCCAGCACTTGCTAAAGCGAGGCTCATCTGAAACAGAAGCACCCTCAATCTCGAAAAAACTGATAGTTA
This sequence comes from Cucumis cinereus, assembly GCA_037974625.1. Lineage (NCBI taxonomy): Eukaryota > Viridiplantae > Streptophyta > Magnoliopsida > Cucurbitales > Cucurbitaceae > Cucumis > Cucumis cinereus. The sequence continues at coordinate 13,222,788 of JBBPDJ010000023.1, forward strand.
AATGGTAAACACTCTTAACCGAAAAAGTGCCTTTTGGGTTCGACCCCTAAAAAATATTGTCAATAGAGATAGGAGTTCCAAGGGGGATATTAAGGAATTTTCAGCATCTGAAGCAATGAAACAAGATCTGATCATCTCTTCCTTTCAAGCCCCGCATGAGTCAATAAGACACGAAACTGTTGTACCTCTGAGGTTATCAGGGACCCAAACCAGTCTTCCGCCCTCTTTTAGATCAGGGGTCTTCATCAATAGTAATATGTTTGTCGTTACCCACTCTCCATCTAACTCTCTTCTTGAAAAGGTTTCTCCCCGAAATGATGCTTCTCCATGTATTTGAAGGATTCCTTCTAAGATCAGTCTTCATAAACAATCCCTTGTTAAAATATCTACCTTTCAAAAATTTTCTAAGAAGGTTATCTTGATATCTATAGAGACACCAACATTGTTTTGCCAACATAGCCAAATTGATCAATAAGAAGTCCTTAAGCCCCATACCTTCAATCTCCTTCCTTTTACACTACTTTTACTAGTTGGCCTAATGCAACTTCCTAGCTCCCAAAGTTGACCCCCACCAAAACTGAGCACAACATCTATTGAGATATTTGCAAACAAAGATACGCAACTTAAAACAACTCATAGTGTAGGTGGGGATAGCTCGAGCGACCGCCTTAATAAAAATTTATTTCCCTACCCCGGAGAAGAGATTACCTTTTCATCCCTACAACACCCTCCACACTTTTTCTTTGAGCCTTCTAAAACATTTATCTTTATTGCTTCCCACTTAGAAGGCATCCCAAGGTAATCCCCTAGCAAGTTAACTAAAGGCACCACCAAATAATTAGCCAAGGTAGTAGCTTTCTTTGTGATCACATTTTTGTACAGATCACCTCAGATTTACTAAGGTTGAAAAACTGACCCGACACAACCTCATAGTCGTTAAGAATCTTTTTGATGAACTGATAGTCCCCTTAAAAGCCTTGCAAAAGTTTAAGCTATCATCAATGAATAGAAAATGAGATATGGAGGGGCAAAACTTGTTAACCTTGAGACCCTGAAAATTTCCATTATGCTTCTCCTTATGCAGTAAGACCAAAAACCGTTCGTCACAAATAAGAAATAGACAGGGAGAAATTGGATCGCCTAGTCTAAGGCCCCTTTTAGGGAGAAACACTTTGGAAGGAGACACATTAATCAATATCACAAAGCTAACAAATTTAACACATTTCATCACTTTATCAATCCAACCTACAGAGAACCTAGCTTATGCATAATTGTTTCTAGCAAGATCCATTCAACGCGGTCGTAAGCTTTACACATATCCAGCATAAGGGCCAACACTCCCTCCTTTCCTTTCTTTTTCGACTTAAAAGCATATAAACATTTGCATCCCAAAATAACATTGTCAGAGATGAGCCTTCCTAGAATAAAGGCATATTGGTTTGGGGCTATAACCTCGTTAATAATTCTCTTCAACCTATCACCCAAAGATTTAGATCTCAATTTATAGACAACATTACACATGCTAACTGGTTTGAAATCCTTCATTTTTTTTGGATCATTCACTTTCAGAATAAGAGCAATGAAAGTATGATTCAGGTCCTCCAAGTTTTGATCCCCATTAAGAATGTCAAGATAGACGTTATCAATATCATTTCGGATATGAAAATCCTAGGATTTGAAATATAGGAACTCAATTAGCGAACCCCTAATAACAAATTCTAAAACCCCTAAATCAATTTGACAAAAACCCAAGGAAATGAATTAGATTTGGATTACCCTTTGATCGAAGACCAAAAGATAAGGAGAACTAGTTCCTCACTCCAAGTTCGAACACTCCACAAGCAAGGTGATCAAACTTACCTGAATGTTCTTGGCTTGCAACCCTAAATCAAGAATTGCAAAAGATGGCGATAAGACTCTGTCATCTACCAAAGAATTTTCATTCATAGAAAACCCTAAAACTCCAATTATCAAAAACTGCTTAAAACAACCTAAAGGCGAGGCTTAAATAGCCTCCGAATAAAAACATAATTCATTGGAAAAAATACTAAATTATCTTTTTTTAAATGTTATTAAAAAAGATAAAATTAAAAATACATCATAATTATTAAATAAAGTCTAATTAATAATTTGATGCTTGTGTGAGTCATATCATCATCTTCTTCTTTTAAAGGATTCGTCCTCAAATCTCAATTGGTTCCATCTTGTAGCGTCAACTGGTTCCAATTATAAATCTTTTGATCAATTATTGTTGCTCGAATCTCTGCAATTGAGTTCACCTCCTCTTGAATGTGAGAATTCAATGATATTTGTAGTTTCTTGGCTCTTTAACGTGTGATTGGTTCTGCAGGTCACACAAGGGCGTCCTAGTTCATATCATATTCTTCCCTTTTTTAAGGATTCGTTTTCGAATCAAGCTCGTTATCTGCATCAAAAGAAGTTAAGTCAGAAACATTAAAAGTAGTAATCAAACCATACTTACCTTTAAGATCAATCTAGTAGGCATTGCCATTGATTTTGTTTATCACTTGAAAATGTCCATCTCCTCTTGAGTTTAACTTCAAATCTCGCTGATGTGAAAATTTTTCCTTCCGAAGGTGGACCCAAATCAAATCTCCCTTTTAAATATCATGGACTTTCGATATTGATTAACCTTCTCCACAACCTTGACATTTTGCTTCTCAATTCTTTTTCTAACCTCTTTATGGAGCTCTCGAATGATGGTGACCTTCTCTTCAGCGTGAACATTTACCACCTCATTAGAAGACAAAGGCAACAAGTCAGTAGGTGTTAAAGGATTAAAACCATACACAATTTCAAACGGTGAATATTTAGTAACACTATGAACATCCCTGTTGTACGCAAATTCAATAAATGGTAGAAAATCCTTCCAAGTTTTGGTATTTTTATCTATTAGAACCCTAAGCATAGTCACCATCGTTCTATTAACTACCTCAGTTTGTCCATCAGTCTGAGGATGACACGTAGTGGAGTAAACTAGCTTAGTACCAAGTTTTCTCCAAAGTACTTTCCAAAAATGGCTTAAGAATTTTACATCCCTATCACTAACAATGCTTCTAGGAATGTCATGCAATTTAACTACATCCTCAAAGAACAAGTCAGCCATATATTTAGCATCATTAGTTTTATATGCAATAAAATGACCATTTTGCTAAACCTGTCAACTACCACAAAAATGTTATCCCCCTCCCTCTTAGATCAAGGTAAACCTAACACAAAATCCATTAAAATATCTAACCAAGGTCCACTAGGAACTGGTAAAGGCAAATACAGTCCATGCGATTGAGACTTAGACTTAGTTTTCCTACATGCAATACAACTCTCACACACCTTATGTACATCATGTCTCATTCTAGGCCAATAAAAATGTTCACTCAACATGTCATATGATTTAGTCACCCCCAAATGTCTCATTAAGCCTCCTCCATGCTCCTCTCTAACTAGCAACTCCTAAATAGAACAAGTGGAAATGCAAAGCTTATTCTTCCTAAACAGAAATCCATCAAACATCATATAATCAGGCACAACACATTTTTGTTTGATATTTTCAACAATAGGTGCAAAATAAGTGTCCTGTGATTACAATCCTTTAATTTGTTCAAATCCAAGCAACCTAGTGTGAAGGGTGTTTAGCAAGACGTACCTTCTAGATAGTGCATCTACAACTACATTTTCCATACCTTTCTTATGCCGTATAACATAAGAAAAAGTTTCAATGAACTTCAACCATTTTGCATGTCTACGATTAAGCTTTTGTTGGCCCTTTAAGTGTTGTAAGCTTTGGTGGTCAGTATGGATAACAAACTCTTTTGGCCACAA
>JBBPDJ010000023.1:13241706-13261243 GCA_037974625.1 Cucumis cinereus
GAATTCCTTGTTGAGTGTTTTAAACAAAAGCAACTATAACATGAAGGAAATCTATTTCTTTCTATTATATTGGGAGAGTAGCTTTGATTAGGAACTTAGGGTGTTATTTCATCTGAATTTTGCTTCTGCCTGAACTTGAATGAGTCTCCATTATTATCTCTAAAAGAAATTATCAATGATCTCTGGAATTCCTTGTTGAGTGTTTTAAACAAAAGCAACTATAACATGAAGGAAATCTATTTCTTTCTATTATATTGGGAGAATTAATTGAGATTCTGATAGAACTAGAATTGATGTGTGATATATGTGGCAAATTATGACTCTGTAATTGACAAGACATTTTTTCTTCCCATCTCTATCAGGTTCTTGTTGTTTTCTATGTTAGCAGATGTAAAGTACTTTACTTCCGTTCAAGTTCCTGAATGACTATGGCTGAGTTAAGATTAGTTATGTGCAATTTGTTCCACTTTGTATTAACACCTGCATATTGTTGTGTTACTCTTTTACTAGTTATTATGATTTTTTTCTCAGTGAGGTCCACATCTATTTTAGCAGCTAATAGGTAATGTCTAATTGGTCATTGCTTCAGTAGAATCAAAATTATGGCTTTAGTCACTCAATCCTCAGTTTGTTGTCCCGAAGTAGTCAACCTGTAGAATGACCTCATGCATTATCCCAGTGATACCGTTTCTAGCAATATTTTGTCTGATCTTTTCCGTTTCCACATTTATTGTTTGTTTTTACTTCTAAAATACTCATGCAGCTTTTGGTTAATCAAGGTATTTATCTTTTGTCTTTTGTTTGTTTGTTTGTTTGTGTTTTTTGAAAAAAACAGAGTTTGTTTTGCTATCATTTTATTCTGTCTCAGGATGTAATTTTTCGCTATTCTTGGTCAGTAATCAATATAGTTCGACATCTTTTGACAGGGATTTAAATCAACAAAGCAAAGTCTGTGGAGGTCTACTCTAAATTGGCAGGCTGTTTCGGCCAACAGGTATCCTGCAGGACATTTTATGTCCAATCAGCAAAGTCTTGGCCTTCAGCTTGCACAACTTGGTCGAGATGCCTCTGCTGCTGTAAGTAGCGTGAAAAAATTATGATGCTTCTTCACATCTATGTATTCTTTATAACTGAATTTATTGGTCGAGCTATTTTTAACATCCTGTCATCTTGTATTAATAATTTTTATTCTTGTAAAAGAAGCATCTTTGTGCACTGTCTTTTTTTGTTGTTTAGCGTAATAGAATTTATTTTTCATTAGGGAGCAGCTCGCCGCTTGACCACTCAACGGCAGAATATGGTGGAGATTGAATCAACTGGAGCAGTGGGAAAATCTGATACTGAGCGGGTGAAGAAGTTCTTCCGAATGGAGGTATGCACTATAAAACGAAACTTGGGTTCAGCTTCAAGAATGATTGGTTTTAAATTCAAGAATTGTGCCCTCCTGTTGAAATCGGTTGGATAGGGACATAGGGTCAGATAAACTCGGGTTGTGCTTGTCTCTCTTGGTGGCTTGCTCGAGTGCTGTATCGGCATTTGTAATCTTCTAGATTTCCAGATTAAAGCACAATTCTTACAACTAAATTGTTTGTAGGTGTTAATCGTTTTCATGTCTACATCTATTCATAAATTCATAATATCACGAGGAATGACATTATTTGTTATGCAGTTTCTGGATAAGGAGCAGGATCACAAGGACGATGACCTGGATTTTACAGCCCTCGACAATGGATTTGTAAGTTGATCGACTCTTGATCTTAATTCTTGTAATAGATGTAGCTATCTCAATTTACCTGCCATATTTTTATAGTGCTTAGCTCCTCCAAGTAGTATGTGGGTCCTGAACTGCAAAGGAACTCTGTTTGCTTTAAGTAGCGAATCGGTTATAGAACAAACAACGTGACAAATAAACATTTTGAAATGATCTATCTTGTTTTCTTTTTCTTTATAGTACAACACACAACCCTTCTTTCTTGTCCTAACGATAAAAACATGGATTGAATAACTGAATAAGTTTTTAATTTGATCTTTTTTCCACCTCACAATGCTAATTTCTTGCACTTTTCTTTATTTTTCCTTGCATATTTCTGATACAAATAAATTGCTTTGGACACAAACAGGTTGCAATAACCCCATTTTCCCTCACCCCCAACATTGATTTGGATATCCAAACGGCTGCCTCTGATTGGATCTCCACTGTGCTTCATCAGGCGCAATAGAACCGTTCTCTTTTCGGCGGCAATGATTTGTGTACATCTAGAGTTCGGCTCACTACCCTACATTTTTTTTTCTTCTTTTGTGGGTTTCGCATTCTGTCAATTGTTTTGCGAATTTAACAAGCTCATTCTGATTACGGCTTTCTTTCATCTCCATTGATATTCCCTTGCCCCTCAGTCTCAATATATAAATATATATATAGATATATATATTTTTTTAGATTTGTTAGTTTTCCTTTTGATTCATGTAGTGTAGTAAAAGTGTAGTTGCTTCCTGCAAATCTGTTTGGCATGTTTTATTAAAATGCTAGTTTGTAAACTGCAAGTGGAAATTGTGGTTAAAGTTTGCAATGGATTGGTGGTGGTTCTGTTTCCATTTTAATCTCATACATCTTGTTTGAGAATTTTCTCTTTTGTTGGCTTTATTACTATGGTTAATGGTTATAATTTTTAGCTTTATTATTATGGTTATGGTTATGGTTAATGGTTTTTGTTGGCTTTTTTTTCCCCCTCTCAATGTTGATGTAAATTTGTCTGTGATTTCAATTAATTATGAAGGGCTTTCTTATGTTCTCATTTAAAAGTGGGTTTAAATTTTTTTTTTACTAGTGTTTTGTAATTGTAATGAAATTTGTTTGTAATTTCTAATTGTGTTTGAAAATTAGGTGGGTATTTTTAAAAAAAAATATTATGATTTTTTTTTTTCAGATTCAACCTCAATTATCGTTAAAATCATTTTGGGTTATTGGTAATGAGCCTTCTCTTAAACTTATTTTATCGGTAAGACAGTTACATGGAACATCAATAACGACATTGGTAAAAGACATACATCAAAAGCAAACTATTGTTCTTTGGTGGAATCTCATCCACTATCCACGATCTATGGATAACAGCATTAATTAAGCAATCCATTTTTCTTTGGTGAAACCCTAGTCTTGCTATCCTCAATTTTACACAATAATTGTATTGATAAAGAAATCCATGAAAAGCAATACGATTTTGTTTCGACTGCTTGGCGATCCTTGAAGAGCAAAGACAAATGAGACATGTCGTTCATAGAGTTGGAAATTCTCAATTAAGTGAAGTTGTGGTAGCCGTACAATCTGGTGGCAAAGATGACAGAGGCGATGAAGGCGAAGGGAGTGGTTTGGTTAGTGGCCATGGTGGCGAACATAACAACCGTCACGACCAATTAAGAGGATGGTTTTCATAAGGGGTCTGTGGCGTGGATTGTGGAGGAGAAATTTCCCATTTGTGGTTGTTGGGAGTGATTGTCAAATCAGGACTAGCCATGAAAGTAGAAGGACAACAAAAACGTGAGGGAATAAATTTGGGAATGTGGGGCCTTCAATCTCAATTTCTTTTTTCTTTTAATAAAAACATAAAGTAGTGTAGATGTAATATAAATAAATAAACCTCAATTGTAATGAAATATCATTTTTAAAATGATTAAGGAAACATGATCAAAATTAATCAAATAACCTTTGTGATTGATTTATATATAAAAATCTATTATGATTACACTAAGGTCTCATTTAACTCATTGAAAACATAATAATTTAATAGTAATGTAAAAAGTGGATCTCATTTGACTATTTCTTTCGTTGTTATTCATATTATGCATTCGTAAAAAATGTAAATGTCTGAAAATTACACTAAATCGTTCCATTATTTTAAATGTTTAAGAAGAAAAGTTATAATTTTCACACATTTATTGTTACTGTTATCATTATTGTATTTACCTTTAAAAAAGTAATGGTAAAGGTAAGATAGCATTAAATGAAAGAAAAAATTTAATTTTAAATAAAGACGATAAAATAACAATCCAATTAAATTTGGATTTAGACTTATCAATAGATCCATCAATAAGGATATGAACATAACCTAAATTTAATTACTTATTAGCAAACATGGCCTAAATAGGGGTTGAACTTGAACAAGATAAGAATGCATGCACGTACCATTCTATAAAGTGTGTAGACTTGGACTGTGTTTTGCTTTCCTTGTTGTGTGGAAAAGAAACGACGAGAGGTAACTGTCAGCAACGGAAAATGGAGGCAAATATCGTTGACTTCCTTATTCACTACTTCAAAACTCTTCTTCTCTCACTAACACACACATATTTTGAATTCTCGTTTCACCATTGTTATGGAGCAGAAGCAGAAGACGATATTACATCAATTCAAATCCCAAACCCGGCTCCCCAATTTCGCTATTCCAAATCGTTATGATCTTCATCTCAAAACCCATCTCTCAGCCTGCACTTTCTCAGGAATTGTTCGCATTACACTCACCATTGTTGATGATACCAAGATCATCGTCTTGAATGCTTTGGAGCTTCACATTCATGGAGTTTCCTACTCCAACTCCAACACCCAGGTTCGATTTCCCACGATTCTGTTCTAACTAAGCTACTTCTGCTGTTTAATTTTGAGCTTAAATCCATTTGCAGATATATAAGCCTTCCGATGTTATTCTGGATGAGGAAGACGAGATACTCGTTTTGGTGTTTGATGATATGCTTGGCGTTGGGGAAGGGGTTTTGGAGATTGAGTTTTCTGCTCCTCTCAACAGTCATTTAAAGGGTTTTTACAAATGGTTTTCCCTCCCTCTGTCTTGGTTCTAATTCACTTCTTAACAGTATCGTTATGATCTTAGGGTTGAAAGAATCGTCTTCTGATGCTTGATTTGAATAGACATGCATCCTTCAATTATAAATTTGTTGTCCCTTCATGCTGATTCAATTCTTGGGTTCAATACTAGAATAAACTCTACTAACTATGGAATTTGTTAGATTTATTCATACAAGTATTAACTCAATATAAGGTTAGGTGGAAAATAGTTCAAACGTGGAAAAGAAAGTTAGAAACTAGACCAACAGCTTCTGTTCAATAGATGTTTGAAAATAAACAGTTTCATTGTACTTTTGATCTTTCCCAGCACTTATGTTGATGAAGGTGTGAAGAAGAATATGGCTGTTACTCAGTTCGAAGCGGTGGACGCACGACGGTGTTTTCCATGTTGGGATGAACCTGCCTTGAAGGTTTCTCTATAAATTCGATATTCTAAACTCTTATCTTTCTATTTGATGGCTTTCTCATGAATTTCAATTCTTTTCTTGTTTGAATTCTTGAGTAAGGCTACCCCCTGTCATTCAATTATTCTTTGTCTTACCATGGGCAGGCGAGCTTCAAAATTACGTTAGATTTACCAAAAGAGTTGATGGCACTATCCAACATGCCTGTTTTGGATGAAAAGCTCAATGGGGATATTAAGACCGTTTATTTTGAGGAATCTCCAAATATGTCAACCTATTTGGTGGCTTGTGTGATTGGTTTATTTGATTATATTGAAGAAACCACGGTGGACGGTCTGTGTTTTGGTTGAAGCTTCATTTTCTTTTTTTCTTGTAAGGATTTGAGGTCAGTTTGAATTATGTTGCATAAATGTTAAATCATTCATCCAGGGATAAAGGTTCGTGTATATTGTCCTTTGGGAAAGAGTGAGGAAGGTAGATATTCCCTAAGTCTTGCTATCAAGGTCCTCGATTATTTTACCAAGTAAGGATTCTACCAACAGATGTTCCTTAATTTCTTTCCCTGTCTAGTATATGTTACCATTTAATTATTTATTCGATGCTCCTAGCAATTGATTGACAAAACACTCACAATTCTCAATTTTATATCCACCGCCGAGAGGTGATAAATTCTACAATAAAATTGCCTGCCTAAATCCGTTGCATTTAGTGAACTGTTTCGAACCAACTAGAGTTAAAATATAAATTCTGCATCTTTGGATATCAATATAACTCTTCGTTCTCTACCCCCAGTAGCACCTTTGTCTGGTACCAAACCCCGTTTTACATTACATTTTAGTTTTTAGTGACCTCTGGTTGTAATTATAAAATTATTAGGTACTTCTCAATGAGTTATCCGCTTCCTAAACTCGATATGGTTGCTGTTCCTGAATTTTCTGGTGGGGCTATGGAGAATAATGGTCTGATTATATATCGTGAAAACTTAATGCTCTACGATGACTTGCACTCTAGTGCCAAAAACAAGCAAGTTGTAAGTTTGCGAATCTCTATCTATATACGTTTTAGATTTTTGGCCTACTATCATTCTTCATTGTTTCATATGAAACTTTCTGAAGTAAAATATATTACATTCATCTCACCTATATAAATTGCAAAAAAGGCTTGAACTTTAAAACACAGCGAGTAACATTAAAGCAAATAATTGTGTTCTTATCAGCTCGCTATATGTGTGGCACATGAAGTGGCACACCATTGGTTCGGGAATCTGGTCACTATGGCCTGGTGGAGTGATTTATGGCTAAACGAGGGGTTTGCTACATGGGTAATTTGAGCTTTCTACCTGTTTAAAACTTACGTTGTATATAAAATATTTTGTATATCATCATCTTCATATATGATATTCAACTTCTAGGTAAGCTATATGGCAATTGAGACATTGTTTCCTGAATGGAAAATGTGGACGCAATTTCTCCAACAGACTGCTAACGGCCTAGTTATTGATGCATTGGGAGAATCTCACCCAATTGAAGTGAGTAAAAGACCGACCTTACTTGTCCTCATCCATCACATTCACATTTAAAAGATCTATTCTCAGAGGTCAGGTAGAATGAAATTTGAAAGTATTTTAACTAGTGGTCGCTAGCTGGTATTTTTATTCGATCAGCATTTTGTTTAGAGGAAAGTCGAATTGAAAGCAATGTCTAATCAATTTACAATACAGATGGAGATACACCCTGCTCGTTCAATTGATGACAAATTTGATGCTATAAGCTATAAGAAAGGATCTACAATAATTCGAATGTTACAGATATACCTTGGAGATGACAAATTTCAAGTAAGTAATGTGTTCACATCCAATTTTTCTTGTTAATATTGACGTGATTCTTACCACGTCACTAGTCATGACATACTATTTTCATCTGGACTCTACCCTGAAATAACCAGCTATACAAATTGTTATCATTAAAGAATGAATAGCTAAATTCTTCATTCTATTTATATTCTTGGATGTCTGCAATCCAAGATCATATTATGCAATCTTAACGAATTTCCCCACTATAATTCATTTTGGTATTTCTTATGTGAAAGATTTGAGGACTAACTTTTCCTTAACCCGCGAGTTACACAAATTTATTCCTTTTGTGTGTGATTTTTATGAAACAGAAAGCTCTGAGTGAGTACATAAAGAGATACGCTTGGAAAAATGCAAAAACGGATGATTTATGGGCTGTCATTTCCGAGGAATCTGGTACACAAATAAACTTAATGATGGACACCTGGACAAAACAGATGGGATATCCTGCAATCTCTGTGAAGTCCAGTGATAATACAATTGAATTTGAGCAGGTATTAAAACTGATGAAATTGATTAAAAGGAAAAGTAGCTTAGATTCTTTAGTGGAGTTCGATTTTAGTTTTTTTCCTTTTTTTGGGGAGTTAGAAGCTTGACACCGTTCTGCATTTTGCAGTCACATTTTTTGTTGTCTGGTCAGCATTCTGATAGCCAATGGATCATTCCAATCACCTTGTCGCTTGGTTCATACAACAAACAGAAGAACTTCCTTATGGAAACAAAGTTTCATAAGGTTGATATATCAACAGATTTTGCTGATGCTAATACCACCACTACCCCTGAAACAATACCAAACACAGGGGATGGAAATTTTTGGATCAAAGTTAACACAAGCCAGAGTGGTTTTTATAGGGTAAAATATGATGATAAGCTTGCATCTCAACTGAGGAAGGCAGTAGAAAACAACGTACTATCAGAAACAGATAAGTTTGGTCAGTGACAGAGAACCACACTTCATTTACGAGCTCCACAGTTTTTTATTTATTAAAAGAAATATAATAGATATTGAGATTCCTCCTTTGTCATTTCTCCGAGAACTTTATTCTTAAAGACTCACAAAGCAAGTTGAACAACTGAATTATCTTGCAGGCATCTTAGATGATGCATATGCACTTTGTCAGGCTGGTCAACAATTATTATCATCCTTGCTTTCGTTAATTGATGTGTACAGGAAAGAGCTCGACTACATTGTGACTCCAAGGCTCATTCATGTGAGGAATTTGGATATGAATCATATGATGACGTCTTTAAAATTGTATCTTGCAGTTGCAGGCAACTATTTTTGCTCGTTTTGACTTCTCAACTTTTTCTTGTTTCAGGTCTGTAACGGCATCGTGAACATTGCAACTGAAGCTATTCCTGATTTAGTTTTTGAACTGAAACAATTTTTCATCAATGTCCTCCAATTCTCTGCCACGTAAGAACTCTCTTTGAGGGTGCTGCAAATCCTTGCTTTATGCTTTTATTAGATGGTTGAAACTACCTCTTTTTCATTTTTTTCTTATGGTCGGTTCAATGTTTCATTCTCTAGCCAAACCAGTATATTAGGCTCTGTTAAATTGCACTCATCATAAAAAATATACAACCAAATTATTGCATTGCAAATAATGATAGTATTTTCTGCAGAAAATTAGGTTGGGAACCAATACCTGATGAGGATCATTCCAGTGCTATTCTGAGAGGAAGAGTTTACGCGGCGCTAGCCTCATTTGATGACGATAAAACTCACGAGGAAGCAATGCAACGTTTTCAAGCTTATATGAGAAATAGAAAGACCACTCTTCTTTCAGCTGACACGAAGATGGTAACAACCATTGTGACAAGATTTTTTTCTCTCCATTGGAGATATTTAGCAATCACAAATTTGAGATGCTGTTTTAGGCTGTTTATTTGGCTGTGATAAGGAAAGCTACCGTTTCAAGTAGATATGGATTTGAATCCATGTTGCAACTCTACAGAGAAGCTGATACAGCTGAAAAAAGAGAAGAAATTTTGCGTTAAGTTTCGTGCAATCCTTCAAAAGCCTATGATAATGAAATTGTTGAAAGGCACCGTCCTCTCTCCACATTACTAAAACTTTTTATCCTATTCAGGAATTTTAGCTGCTTGTCCAGACCAAGATTTACTTGGGGAAGCACTGGATTTTTTAGTGTCCGATGAGGTACTCCTAACCTTATTTGTAAGATCCTTCAATCCAAAATTCATATTCATAACTTTTAGAAGTGGCATTTTTCTTGTCATCATTAGGTTCGAGAGCAAGATATTGTCTATGGGCTTGCAGGAATAAGCTTTGAGGGTCGTCACCGAGCATGGAAATGGTTTAAGGTATGCTATTCCCTGGTTGTAAAAATTTAAGGTAGTTTGACAATAAATAACACTTTTAAGGCTAATAAGTAAGTGTATAGCAAATTACAAATATAGTCAAATCATCAATGATAAGTCTATCACTGATAGACTCTGAGAGCTGAATCTAAATTTTGCTATACATGCAAATTCTTTTGTATTGTGCTATATTAGCTAATACTTTATGCATGATTGCTATATTTGCAATTGTCCCAAAAATTTATCCATCACTCTTTGCTTCATTCATATGAAAAGTGCAGTAAACATTGCAATTGTTATAAAGTTGTGACTCCAAATACTTGGCCTGCCCCAAAAAGGTGCAACTCTTATAGTAAGAAAAGCTGAAACCTGCATAGGTCTAAGACTGGAAGGTTTTTCCCCACAAGTTTTCACACACACACATGTATACGTATACAATTTTTTTCTTCTTCTTTTCCTTTCCGTATTGCTGATTCTCAACAACATAGAACAGATTCTATTTCTTGAGCTTCATAGTGATGTATATTTGCTCAAAATGCAGGACAACTGGGAGCCCATCTTTAACAGATACGGTGCTAATTTTTTGTTAACTAACTTCGTCTGTGACATTATCACTCCGGTAAGCTATTTAACTATTCAGAATTACTCCAAAACCTTAGAGCATATTGATAGAACAGATTTAATATGTTGTTGAAGTTCCAACTTTTTTTCTTGAGTTCAACAATTAGGGAGTGATGAATCGAACCATCAACATTTAGAATTAGAATATGAATGTCTTATCCACTAGATAAGCTATGAACAATAATAGTTGTTGGTGCGTAAATTATTGTGTTTTGGGACTTCTTGGGGTCACACTTGTATTCCACACTTGTCAGTTTTGCAAGAATGAGGAAGCAGACGAAATAGAGGTGTTTTTTGCGACCCGCCCACACGAAAGGGTTGCTATGGATTTAAAGCAAAGCCTGGAGCAAGTACGCATCAAGGCGAGGTGGGTTGAGTTCATTAGGCAAGATCATTCTCTACCGGACCTCATTAAAAATCTTGCTGCCAAAGGTTCATCTTGAACTATATACTCACTATTCAGTTCATACTCTATCTAAAAATTAAACTAAAGGAGTAAAAATATTGATACGAACTTGCCAAATATATAGAATCACAGACTGAAATATAAGTTGTGGAAGTATGGAAATGTTGGCATGTAAAAGAGAAATAAAGGAGGTTTCAACTGTACGAATCATAAAGTATCTCTATGGTAATAGTTTGATGGATATGCCTATGGGTAAACATTTTGATGGCTTTTTTTTATTTGCTAATGAAAATATATGAGATTTTTAGTACAATAAATGCATATGAGGGATTGAACCTATGATTTGATGGGAGGTAGTACATGTTAATTATGAGATCTTTTGGGAAAATAAATGCACGTGAATTCATTGTTTGGGATAATGAATGTATGCATTTAAAAAAGTAGGATAATTAACATGAATGGTTAGAGTTTTTAACGTAGAAATTTTTTTACGAATGATCTTTTCACAAGCACCTTTATGATTAATGACTAGTCCCTACAAACATACAAAATCGAACCTTCTGCTTACGTCAAAATGCACTACCGCATTTTATAACGTATTGTGTTATGGATGACCATATCTATCATAGCTCTAATGTGATAGTCATACCGCAACTTATCTCGTACCGTGTTAAGGATGATCATGTTTATCGAGCCCTAATACAATGGTTATCTTATTTCTATCTCGGTTTTCATTTTTCCACCAAATATTCATGAAAACATAACAAACCGTGAGAAAATGGTGAAAACACAATAAACTCTAAGAAAAATGAATATCGCGATAGAGATGATCTTTACGTCACGGCCATCCCTAACATGATATGTATCCAAAGTTCATGGGAAAACACAACAAATTGGAAGAAAAATGAAGATCATGACAAGATGGTTATCGCCTTAGGGCTATAATGGACATGACCATCTCTAACGATCAAATGCGATAATGAACTCTGACGTGAGTAGAAGGTTATATGAAATGTTATATTTCATATGCGGGGCAAGACCATTAATAGTAAATGGGCTTGTGAAAGAGTCATCTATACAAGAACTTTTTAACATGTGGAAAAAATAGTTTAGATTATTAAAATTAATTTAAAATGGAGTATTGGGATTTGAGTCTCCAACTCACGTGAAATTAAAAAAAAAAAAAAAAAAAAAAAAAAAAAAAAAAAAAAAAAAAAAAAGACAATGGACATTGTGAAAGTACAAGAAATATTTTTTTACCTTAAAAATGAAATAAAAAAGAAAGTGAATGGACTAAAATTGATTCAAGTAAACCAAATTTTAAAATAGGAAGACTAAAGTGAACGTTTTGTAACTTTAAAAACTAAAATAAATATTTTTTTATATTTATGAGTGTTTGGAATCGCTTATGTGCACCTCGACTAATATTTCAAGAAAACTAGATAGATGATCTCTATGGATTAAACCCCTGACTTCTTAATTATTTATTGAGATTATTTCTCTTTTTACCACCTAGTCAACCCATGATGGTTAAGAACTAAAAAAACACCAAGACAAAAAATACAAATGATAGTTGCAAATATAAAAATTAGATTCAAAGTATTAGCACATATAACAACATTTTTATAAAAAATACACCTATAACTTAATTTGTCAGAGTTTATCAATAATAGAAGTCTATCACTGATAAAACATATTACAAGTATTGGTCTATCAATAGATCATAAGAGTGTATCAACAATAGTCTACCGATGATAGACTTTGTTATATTTGTAATTTTTTAAAAATGTTGTTATATATTTTATTATTATTTCTAAAATTGTTGTCCATTATAATTACCCAAAATACAAAAACCAATAAGTATTTAAGGACCTGTTTAGTAGAGAATTCATATTCTGTTTTATGTTTTCAGATTTATTGAGTCCAACAGATATGCATCTAGCAGACAACTCGAATTCTGTTTCTGAAAATTATTTTCAGACTATATGATTCGAATCGTGCAAATTCTGAAAACAACTTTTTAATGTTTTCATCGTATCTAGAATTTGAATTTTACATTTTCAAAAGAATACCTATATTAAATATATATATATATATATAAACATTTAGAAATACAATATGCCATGTTTTAAACTCAATCTATTTTTTAAAAAAAAATAATATGTATTATGTAATGTATTATAAATTATATAATATTTCAAAATAATAATTATATAAATTTTTAGTTTAAATTACAAATTTGGTCCGGATTGTTTTAAAAGATAGAATTTAGTCCTCTGGTTTGATAAAGTAATAGAAAATAGTCTCCTTCAAACCATAAGGACTATATATGAGGTTTTATCAAACTATAGACTACAAAATTTTACGAACCATAGGGACTAAAATTTGAAATTTAACCAATTTTGTAAATATAAATTATATTCATGAATAAATTAATAATAACTTATTGTCAACTAAATTTTAGTGGATAAGTAAGATTAGCTTTATGATTTATAAACATATAGTATAAAATATATTTAAACATTTTTTTTTAAATTACAATCCAATTTCTAAATCTACCACCAAACATATATATGCAAACATAAAATACAATTTTATTTTCAAATTTCTGTTTTTAAATTTTATATCGAGCATGCTCTAAACCTTTTAACATTGGACAATAATTTGCTATCTAGATTTTTAAAGGTGAATATCCATAAAACAAAAATTGGGCTTCTATGAACTTGCTCAAACTTAATCTCAAAACAAGTGAAGAATGGGGCCTAAATAGTTAATTGTGTTCTATATTAATATAATGTAGGATAAATTATTAATAATTTAATTTATAAAATCTAATTTAGTGCCACGTCATACTTCATTAGTAATTTTGAAAAAGTTTTAACTCATCCAAATGAAATTCATCAAAGTTTTAGTAATGTTGAACCTTCACTCCCACATTTGAACTAAAATTAAAAATTATTGGAAATAATTAGGAAATAAATTATATATTTAGTCATTAATAAACGAACAAATAAATAAATAAAAACTAAAATTGGGCCGATTCACTTACTATTATGGGCCCTTACGGCCCAAAACGGATGTCCTCGTCTTCCTCTGTTTCTCCTTCATCGAGTTCATCCTCTCCAATTTCAAACCCTCTCTGAATCTCTCGATGAAATTATCAGCCTTACTGTTCACATCTGGACTCCCACAAAATTTCCCACTCTTTCTCTCTGCATTTTCCTTTCTTGTTGATTCCACTTTCGTTAAAATCTGCAATTCCTCCGCCATCGACGGCGGTTGCTCACCGGTGCTATTTTGGAATTTCTCAGCAATGAGTTTTTGCGCCGCAGATTCTGGTGGAGCTGGGAAATCTTGTTTCGTTTCGCCAATTATACTCGAAGTTTGATAGTGATGAACCGCCACTGGTGACGGAGATGGAGGTCGATTGTTGTACCCATGTTGTGGAGTAAGAAATTCTTTGAAATTCTCGACACCCTTTTGCCATTTCTTCATCTTCTTCTTCTTCTTGTTCTTATTGTTCCTCTTTGTTTCTATACTCTGTTCTTCTCTCTGTTTCTCTTTCTCGTTTATTTCACCTTCCAACGCCTGAAAATCCAGTCCGAGCAATTCAGGTTCAAAATCTCCATCCCCTTCATTGATTCTCTCTACTTCTGCTTCAACCACCGCACCTGGCGGCGGATTTTTCACCAGCGGCGAAGAAGGCTGAGGTGGTTCTGCCATTAATGGCAGAACAGAGAAATGATGAAGAGGCGAAAACGAAGAGGAAATTTCTTCGTTATAAACAGGAAATGTAGCTGTAGAAGCTCTTTTGGAAACAAACCCATCATCGAAATCCTTCAAATTTCGACAATGCTGAAGAGAATCTGAACTTAGAGATTGATAATTGGCAATATAATTACTTCCATAGGAGAGCTTCCAGTATTCAACTCCGGCGACCTCCGGTGGATGATGGAGAAGAATCTGCTCCGTCCGATCTGAATAACAATTCCATTGATTTGGGGTTGAAGGATTTGACTTGTGGGTATGTTCTGAATCGTTTGAAGTAAAAGTAGGTGTGTAAACTTCTTCATGAAGTGGGTTTTCAGCATTGTTTTTGCTGAGAAGCCCACAGGCAATGGCGAAGAGGACCAAAGCAAGACTGAGAAAGTCCAAACTTTTCCATGGAGATTGAGACTTAAAGAAATGGAAACTGAAACTGTGAAATGGAGAAATTAAGAGAAAGAAGATGAAAAAGAGAGAGATGATGAGGAATAGTATTGGAAAGACATCGAAATTGAGTGATTGAAATGGTGCAAAACGGCGGAGGTAGCGGCTGTCGGAAGTTGGTTGGGGCCGGAGTGGCGGCGGTATGTCCATTTTGGTTTGTGGCGTTTTGTGTTATTGAATAATAATGGTGGAAGAAGTGTTGCGCGAGTGTGGAGTGAATAGAGCCATATAAATCATATCCATATTTTATTTATTTTAATTAGTGAATGCAAATTGATATATGTAAATGTAAAGTGTAAAATGCAAATTAAGATTAGTATGAGCTTGACTTAGTCAATATTTTCATAAAAATACCAAAAGCATATCTACATACATATGGGATATTATGTATTATGAAAGATGTTAGGTAGTTAGAAATAGAATATTGTGAGTATTAAAGATATGTAAGAATAATAATAATAATAATAATAATAATAATAATAATAATAATAATAATAATAATAATTTGGAGGAGGAGTTTCCCTTATTTTCAGTCTCCACACGTGGGTAGAAGAGGCCCTCTCTGTCACACAACATTTATTCAGAAGCAAAGTGTAGTTCAGAGGTTGTATTGAAGGTTCCTCTCTCCACATACACAAAGATGGTGGATAAGTGTGCCATTAATGCTTCCACACCCTTAGTTTGGGTTCATTTTTGGTGCAACTCATTTTACATTATCTCCAACTCACAACCAAAGGAGGTTGGTGGGAAGAAACAATCCCTATATGTACCATACCCTCACTCTCTCATAATTTACAGCAAAGATTAAAAAATCAGAGTTTTTGTCGGTTTAACCTCACACACTATGATGTTTGGTTTAAAGTTGGTGAAGTTGAGTTGATATATTTTATCAACTCACCTCAACTCTCTTCATCTCTCCCTTCTTCTAATGTTTTCAATGCTCTACTCATTGGCCATCGTCGACAAGTATCGTTGCCACACTTCAAGAACTAACTCCAACGACCACTTTTACACGCCAACTTTGAACTCTGGCGATAACTTCAACCACCAATTTTAGGGTCTAACAGTCACTTCGATGACAACTCCTACGACCAATTTTGGGCTCCGACAATCACTCCAATGACATCTCCAGCGACCAATTTTAGGCTCCAACAACTATTATAATGACAACTCTGGCAACCACCTTTGCACAGCCAACCTCGACAATCAACTAGAGTCAGCATCCATCTTCGACAACAACTCTGACAACCAATTTCGCGCTTCGACAACCATCTCCATGCAGCCAACTCCGAGGACCAATTTAATGACAAAGGAAGAAGAATATGATGAAAAAACTCAGGAAGAAAATTTGGAATCCAACGAAGTGTTGATTTCTCATTTTGTCTAACTATATTCCTGCAAAATAAAATAAAAAATTAAAGAAAGAAAAACTTTTTTAAAAATTGTCATCCACATTTTATACTAACAAAGATTTATTGAATTATTGGAAAAAAAAGTTTGAAAACAAAAATAGTAAAGAGTTTAAAAAACAACATCAAATGCTCCTAATATATAAACTCAACTTTGCACCTCAAACACAAATATATGAACTCAGACAAGACAACCCTGCACTCTCAAATACAAACATATGAACTCTCCAAACATGTTATATCAACTTAGTGCCCCAAACAGCTTCTTAATGTTATATCTTGTTCAATAATTAACATCTCGAATTATATTTTGACTGTAAACTATAAGTCTACAAAAAAAATATAGATACGAAACTTAAAACTTTTACATTGTACCAAACATATATTTACATTACCTAAGTATAGAGTTGAAAACTGAGTAAATTATAGAAAGATACCTTCCTCTTTGTATTTAGTTAAAAACAATATTCCTAAACTTGCCTTTTAACTTTTTTTAAAAATAAAAATAAAAAGTTCACAAATACTTTAATAATTAGTTTTGCATGTAAATAGTTCAAAAATACTCTTAAACTTTAAAAAAGTGTGGAATTTTTTAACTTTACTTTTGAAATAAGATACCGATGGTCTATATCCATACATATTTACATTCTTTATATGTTAACATTTTTTAAAAATTCAAGGGTATTATAGAAATTGTTTATAGTTCACGAGTATTTTGTAAATAAAATACAAAGTTTCAATTCAAAACTAACAATAACAATATTTTTAACTTCTATTTTAAAAGTTTAATGGTACGATTAGAAATTTTAAAAGTTTTGAGATACTTTTAAAATAAAATACAAAGTTTAGTGGTATCGTCTCGTAAAGATGGGTGGAATATCAGAGAAATTTTTTATTTTATTTTTATTTTTAATGTTAAAACTTTAAAGTCATAATTAAAATAAGGTTAAAAACACTTTTAGTTCTAAATTTTATGAAATTAACAATTTAGTTCCAGAACTTTGGTTTGGAACAATTTAGTCCATACACTCTCATTTGAGTAATAATTTAGTTTCTGAACTTTAGTATGTAACAATTTATAACAATTTAATCCCTGATGTAAAAAAAAAAAATCATAAAAATTTGATGTCAATATTTGTTGTTTTATGTTGTAGACTTTGTATTTTATAAAAAGTTGGGTCTCTGATTAATTTATCGATTTTACATATGCAAAAAATCTCATTAAATCTTTAACACTAATTTTCACATATGGACTAAATCGTTACTATTTTTAAAGTACTATGACTAAATTGCTACATATAGTAAAGTACAAAGAATAAATTGTCATAAAATTGAAAGTACAAAAACTAAATAGTTACAGACCAAAAGTTAGGGACTAAAATGTTACTTCAATAAAAGTTTAAGGGCTAAAAGTGATTTGTTAACCTTAAAATAATAAAAGAAAATCATAGTTGATAAAAAAAAATATATAAAATTAAGAACCTTTTAAACCCTTTCCAAAACTTGGGGGCCTAAAATGACTAATTTAAAACTTGGAGAACTTATTGCACTTAGGCTATGTTTATCAAATTGAAATGAAAGTAGTGTAATTGTAATGAACTTTCATTGATAGATCAACCGCAATGAGTCTAAAACGGAAACGTAATTGATCTTGTTTACTTAGAGTTATGAATTATCATATTTAGTGTTACTGTTACCGTTATCCTTACTGGTAGAGATAAAATGTTATAATTATTAACAATGTTACTGTTATCGTTGTCATAACTGTTATTGTTATACCCTAACGGTAATGGTAACGATAACTATTACCAAATCAACAATTACATAATAGAAAAACTTATAGAGATCGACATACAAATGCGCATGGTTTACTAACAGTGTGTTATCGATATTCATTAGTTACTAGGTGTGTAAACGTGGCTTTGTGCATTATGAATTTCAAGACCCAAAATGTATTTTTCTCTATATCATCTTTGCTTGTTTCAAGGATTAGAATATATAAGATCAAAATGTATATGTGTTTATTTAAAACAGTTAAATAGTTGGCAGTAAGAAATAAGAAATAGAAATAATGATGGATAATTGAAGTGTTAATTAGTATTGTTTAGAATGAGATTGGAAAAAAGATGCGAATGAGATAGAGATGAGTTTCTGTCAAATAGTGTCAAGAAACTGGAGACAGCACAGTCCATGTTTGGTGGGATATGATTCCAAATCTCACGTGACTTATGGATTCTTATTGCAATTAATCAACTTTATATTTACTATAATCTACTTCTTTAATCATTTCTATCCTTCTTTAACTTCTAATTACTCATGTTTGATGTATAGATCTTCACATCTTGGTTTTGGCCAGTTCTTGATACATTTTTTTGGGAGTAGATGAGAGGATTTTAGAAGTTGGAGGATCGTCAAACTCAATCATATGCGTCATGATCAATATGAGGTTGTCAATGTGCGAAGCAACACCGTAACACAATCCATTTCCATGACCTCCTAGATCCATTGGTAATATTGTTTTGTGAAACAATACTCTTTATTATTCTATATTCTAAGTTTGCTTTTTGTAAACTAGAGTTAATGTACACTTAATCTCTGAAGTTTTAAAAGAAATTAAACATTTTAAGTTTCTGAAGTTTGATGAGTAGTTTTAAATTGTCCTTAGCCGAGAGTTGATTAACCCTAAATACAAAAATGGTGTGACAATTAATTAGATGAGATTCTACTACCAAAATAAATAATATAAAATTAATATTTCTATGCCAACTCATTTTGAAATGTCACATCGTAAGAATCTTATCACCAATTAACTGCCACATCACCTTTTGATTAGGTCAACTACTAATGAAAGAAGTCTAATGGTCATTTAAAACTATTTTTCAAACTCTAAATATAAAGTAAGTGTTGCTTTTAAAACTTTAAGGGTGTGTTTGGCCCAACGAGTTTGAAAGTGAGGAGTTGTGAACTCCACTTTTTATTTGGCTCAAGGAGTTTGTAGATCCCACCATAAAAGAATATCAATTGTATAACTCCTTATATTGTGGATCGCAGGAGTTCGCAACTTCCTAAACTTCGTTACTCTCAACTTCTCATTATTCAACTCCTAACACCAAACACCCCCTAGAAGTGTGTTTGACCCAAAGTAAGAGTAGTAGACTTTACTCCTTGTTTGGTCCAAGAAGTTTTCATATCCCTGAATTGTTTTTTAATAATGTTTTTTTAATAATTATTGTCAAATTTAGGTGAGAAGGTTTGAAAATGTCAAAAATGGGGTTGCGGAGTCGTGGACGGGATACACGACTTCAAGAAGTCATGGACCCCGTCCACGACTCCCCTGACGTGTCTGCAGGGTGGTAGCAAGGTGGTAGTTTGACCAGCAAGGACGATCAAACTGCCACCCTGCAAGACAGCTCATAAGAGTCGTGGACCCCGTCCACGACTTCAAAAGCGGAGTCGTGGACGGGG
>JBBPDJ010000023.1:13261343-13313859 GCA_037974625.1 Cucumis cinereus
GACAGCTCATAAGAGTCGTGGACCCCGTCCATGACTTCAAAAGCGGAGTCGTGGACGGGGTCCACGACTTCGGTCCCTATAAATACACCACTCCCCCTCCACTTTCCCACGCCTCTCTACCTCCCAAATTCCTACTCTCCCATTAATTTTCCACTTTTCTCTACCTCCCAAAACTCTCTCCCATTAATTTCCCACTTCTCTCTACCTCCCAAAACCCTTTCCTTTAATTTTCTCTAATTCCCCACCCCATTTTACCTTCATCTTCCCCTCTACCAATTTAAAATTCTTTTCTCCTTTAATTTCACTCCCACCCTAAACCCTCATCTTCCCTTCTACCTTCCAAAAATTTTCTTTTTACGGTATGAATTTATTTGGTTATTTTTTATGTATTTCAATTTACAAAATATAATATTAAATTTTAACATTTTTTATGTTGTTGTAGGAGCAATTTATCTTCCGTCATTCGTTGCTCCCACCATCGTCGTCGGCGCCGTCTAAGGTATAAATATATTTTGTTTGTTTTTTATTTTTATTAATATGCATGTGTATGTTTTTTATTATTTTTATTAATATGCAGAACCGTTATGAACGGATTGCAGAGGGAGAAGTAACGCATCATCCAACCGTTTCAAACGACTATTTTGACTGGTACAATTTAATTACCAGACGTTTTATCACACCTGACGGCGCGTACTATTATTACATGGATGTTAATACGATATGTTTTATAAACTATTTAATGTTAACCTTAACTAATCTTATTATATTTAATCATGAAAAATAATTTCGTTCATGACATACACAAGTTCTCAGTGGAAAACGAGATACCAAATCTGAGTCCAAATTGTGAGCAAGCATTAGTAGATGTACAACAAATTATTCAGCAAATAAGACATCTCAACGTTGCAGACACGGATAGAAGACGTATGCGGCGTAGACGACGACGACAGGACGAAGATGCAGTAGAAGAAGAAGATGTAGATAATGTTTGATTGTAATTCAAATTTCTAATTAAAAATTAGTCATTTTATTTTATTATGTAAGGACGTTTCTAATTAATATCAATCTAGAAAACTATTAGTTTATCTTTTAATTTTTTTTCACATTAACATTAATGTAAAATAAAAATTAACGTAAACGGTCACATTTAACTATTTATTAAAATAAGTAAAGTTGTGATTAACCATTAATAATCATGAAAATTAAGTTTTTTTTTCTTCATATTTTAACACATTTAAAACAAAAATCAATTAATATAAATTTAATTAAAACAAACCCAAAAACATTAAGGACCCCGTCCACGACTCCAGTCATTCCAGTCAACGCCCCACGTCCACGTGGGGCGTGACTGGGCAAAGGAAAGTCGTGTACCGGGCACACGACTTCCTTGCTACAGTAATTTCACCCCATTTTTTAAAATACTTTCATCCTAACCCCTTTTTTGTCAATAGTTTTAAAATCCACATTATTTTCAAAATTAACCCCATATCTCTTAAAAAGCATACTTTACAATATAAATTCAAGAGTTCACAACTTTCTCAACTTCATAATTATTTACATCTCACTATTTTATAACTCTACATCTCACTATTTCATAACTCCTTACTTCTCACTATTTTCGCTCGTTTTCCGAAAAATCCCTTACGATGTCAAATCCAAGCATTAAAGAATAAAGACCAAAAGTGTAAGCTAGATTTTTGAATTAATATTGTGTCTAATAAATTACCTTAGCTCACTTAAATAACACTTCCATAGACCCACTGATTTACCCTACCTTAATGGAGTTATAATCGAAACTATTCCACACAAATTCAAACAAATGAAAGTTTAAGAACTATTGACTTAATATATAAAAATATAATAGACCTTTAAAATAAATAAGCCAGGATTAGAGGGACACAAAATGTGACATAGTATCTTGACATTTGAACTTATTAATAGTCTTTTTTTTTTTAATGAGATTTTCACAATGTTATCTATAAACTAAGCTGATATTATACTTGAACTTTATAACTTATAAAAAATTCACTGATGGGGTCATTCAAAAATATGAAAAAACCTAAAATGATTTACATCTCTTAACTAAGAAGGTCAAGAGTAAACTCATAAGTGGATATATCAAAATCACATCATAGTAGTCAAGTCTTGTTTGTTGGGCATATATTACACTTATACGTGCTCATTTGAATTCACAGTTAACTAGCCAAACGAAGAATAAATCAACTGATTCGAGACATATATCCTCGACCACAAGATCAGAGTTCAAACACTCTCACATTGAAATTCAATAAGTATATGCAAATATGAAGGCAAAATGAAATGAATATAATAAATCTACAATATCATTGTCTTGTGAAGGAATTTGGAGTTGATCCAAGAAAAAGATATAACTAATCAAACACAACACAACCCAGAATACAAAGGGAATGTTGCTCTCCAATCCTATTCCTACCATTGAAAAGTAGTAATTAAGAGACTATATAATGTAAGCAGAATCAAATAACTTACTTATATCCCCAGAACTTTAGACTTGGCTGTTAGAAACCAAAGAATAGATCCAAAGAAACTGTATCAGTAAATCCCAAAATTCTCTACCTATACATGTGGTATGGCAGTTCAAGATGGCATCATCAAGTATTGGGTATGGTGAAGTCTAAAAGCATAGATTAGAACTTCATTACAGATGCTGTTTCTTTTTTTTTTTTTTTTTCCTGGTGAATTTCCATGAGGAAAGTTCTATGATACATATACAGTTTTCTATATTTTGGAACTCATTAAAATTCGTGAGAGTACGAATGGACTGAGTTGTAAACTGCTAAAACGTACCGTGTCTCTCGATATATGAAGTTATGAGCTTGAAGCGTACGTTTAGTTCGGTTTGGTATACTGTTTGTTATCAAGATTTGGTCTTGAACTTCCTTTGAGCTTTCAAGTCCACTACAATCACAGAGATGTTGTCTTTGCTTCCCTTTTGGAGAGCAAGCATTGAGAGGTAATCTGCTGCAGCTTGTGCAGCTGGGTCAACTCCTGTGCCCCGATCGGCAAGAGATGAAGCCCCGTGTTTCTTGTGCCAAAGAAGAATCCTCCTTCGAGCTACTTCACAGACTTCCTCATTTGTCATCACATCCCATAGTCCATCGCTGGCTAAAATAAGACATTCGTCTTCTTTCGCACGAGGGACGAACATGACTTCTGGATCGGGAATAATCCATGGCTTCAAATATCTATCACCTGTTCGGTACATGGAGAATGAGATAAATCTATCTTTCTGTGCTGAAAAATAGTATAAAAAGCATGCAATTCCATCGGTGCAACTTCCAAAGTACATGATGTACAAGCAAGTGCAAAAAAAATTGATCAGAATAAACCTACCAATGGATCTTGACATTGCAAGAACTCCGAACACACGGTGTCCGTTCCACTGGATGACCTTGCCTCCAGATGATTCAATCCTAGCATATTCATCTTCGCGATTTGGCTGTGGAAAAATTACATTTAGAATTAGTTCCTTCACAAGATAGAGGTTGATTCGATCTTATCGTACTATATGAGATAAAATGCAAAGGGCATACTTTATGATCGACCGATAGAGCCATGGGTTCTTTACCACGGCATAGAACTGCTCTCGAATCACCACAGTTTGCAACTATGATGTGTGATGAACAGACCAATGCAACAACAGCCGTGGAGCCAACAGTTTCCGAGGCAACAGGTTCGAAGCTTGTTTCGGAAACATCTCCACTGCTTCCACTGACTGGTCTACCAACTTTTCCTTCTATTTCATCATCAACCCTAAGAAAGCAATTGTTGAAGGTTCTCTCCCAATCCTGCTGCCAGTTTTCTCCATTGTTTCCATTTTCTAGATTTTGTTTAAATCCTTTTATCTCTTCAGCTAGTGCCAAGTGTATGCGTTCTCGACAATAATCAGCAACCTACATGAAAACCTTTATTTCAGAATACAACATAGAACACGAGAATCATCTACTGCTAGCAAGACACATCAAAAGTTCTAAACAGCTTGATTGTGTGGCGTAATATAACTTAAGCATAAAATAAAAAGGAAGAAGAAACTTTCGCCAGTGCTTCAAGTCCTCATTTCTAAAGCATAGATCCTACATAAGTTTCTACAAATTTATATATAGGCTGTGATACAGACTAGGCACAAGAAGAGAAAATAATACAAGATAGAAAAATAACTGTTAAGTTCTACATATACAAAATTCAAAAAACTGTACAGTCAAACAAGAATGACAGCATTCAGCAAAGAGAAACAGAGGAGCCTCTTTAATAGAACAAACTAACTTCTGTCTGGTAAAGAGATGGTACCTGAGGGCCCCCATGTCCATCATAAACACCAAAAAAATGACTGTTGAGATGTGTTAAACTTTGACCCATTCCATTCAGCAAACTATTTCCTACGAGCATTTTGATAGGAATCTTTGCAAAACAAGGAACAGCAGCAATTGCATCTTCCATTTCTGGTCTTCTACCACAAATCGATACGGACCCCCAAAGGGGAATACAATCGCGTTCAAAGACATTACGAATGACTTTATGAACACTTTCTGCCCCTTTCGATTGAAAAACTACTGCAGGAACGTTTAGCTCCGACGATGCAGATACTTCTAGATCTGGGCTTACTGTCGCCACAATAAGTTCACTAGTAGGGATCTTCCCTGATTCAACCAAGATGATCGCCTTAGCAACGATATGACCATTACTAACATCTCCGATTTTGACAACTTCTTGCACGTTGATACTTGAACCGCCATCAATAGCAAACAACCCATCCTCTATCATTTCATCAGGGTCATCCAGAGTAGCCAAGGATGCATCTTTCTTATCTACAGTCAAATTCGTGCCATTCTTCGGCAGCAACCCCCAAAAACTGTCTATACCTTGACCACCATCAGTCGGTTGCGACACAGTTACGCTGTCAATTATACCATTAAAATCATGGCAACTTCCATTACCAATAGAACCAGACTCAGGGGACGATGCAGAGAATAAATTTACCGTGTCTGTCACTAACTTTAGCCGTGTAAATTCAACATGGCCAGGATTTACTGAGCTATCAGACTTTGGATTACCCAAACTAAGGGTCAAAGAAACAGCAGGAGACATCTCTTCCATCATTCTTACAAATCATACAGATATCAAATCTATCTATCTTCCAATATCTCTACAACCTCATCATCAAATATATTTTCCCATCACAACATCTTACCAATCAAACTAAAGAAACACTAAGCTGATTAAACTTCCCACAAATCTTATGAATGACAAATTTCACAATCAAATTACAGATTCTCAATCGTGTAAGCTCAAAACAAGTTGAAGAAATCAGTCTCCTACTCCTTAGATCTATATAAGAACAATGGATCTAACCTTGTAATAATTCAAAATTCAAGCAATGAGAAAAGAAGGAATTCCAGCAAAACTTCACACACACCATCAAATTTTTCCCCGCTTGTGATAAGAACTGCCAACTATCAACAATCTCTTCTCCAGTATCAGCTCTTATATACACACACAAGTATGAGAAACGAGGATCTCTCACCTTTATCCAATAAAGAAAATAAAAACCCCTGCGAAGGAGACAGGTGGAGGGATCTAAGAAAAAGTGAAATCACAAGAAATCCCCAAAAGGGTTCGCCTCTTTTTTCACATAGAACTTGATAGTTTCCTGGATCCAAGGCAACCCATCAAAATCCGATCCAAAACAACGAATCTTCAAACACAAACTCCACCTCCTTTTTTGAAACCAAAAACCCAGATAGAAAAAAACTAAAATCGGATGATTAAAGATCCGAATTGGTAAGAAATAATAGAAAATCAATTTAAAACAATTAGAAGAGAAGAAGAAAATGAACACTTTCTCACCAGTTTGAAATGTTGAGGAAAAGCAGAAAGAAGGAGTAGTAGAATCAAGAAACTCTATAATGACTTTGGTTCTAATTTGATTTATCAACTCTTAAGAGAGAGAGAAAAAAAAATTCTTTTTTATATATAAAATTAAAAAAAAATTGGGTGTTGTTTTAATTGGGACAATGAAGCTCCATTGAAGGACACGTATAGAGTATAGAAGTAATTATCTTGAATCGTTGAAAGCTGTCTGCGACAGAAAAATGCTCCATTCATATCACCAAAGATTATTAACTCATGGATCTTTCATGAGAAAAGACACGTGTCCATATACTTTTTTCAATTTTTAATTTAAATTTTTTAAAAAAAGAAAAAAGTCCACTGGGGACCAATCATGTCGATGGCATCTGGACTCGTTTTAAAAAAAGGATCCTTTAGGATAATGCCACGTGGTGGATTTTGCTTTGTCATTGACAAAATTTTCTTCTCTACTCTCACGTAACAACAAACCTAATGTTTTTACAATTAATCAATTACGATGGCGGTGCAATTTTTTTCTCTTTTTTATATATAAAGAAAAAGGGAATTACATGCATTTTATTTTTATGTTTTTTTTTTATTTTTATTTTATTGATTTTTTTTTATCCATAATTTGAATCGAAATTTTGAATAGATCTAAATTTTCTTTTCTTTTCTTTTCTTTTTATTTTCTGAGGGAATGAATCTGAATTTAGTTGAGAAGTTTTGATATTATCGATTTTAATATAATTTTTATATGATATGTTTGGATTATTTATTGGAACTTGGAATCTGTGTAATTTATGGTTTGATTTTTTCATTGGGTTTGGGATATTATATTGGTTAAGTTGTAAATTTGGTGAAAGTTGGAATTAAGTTTTTAGTTTATTATTAGAATTTGGCCTATGATAAATTTTAGTGATTTAGTCTACGAGGTAAAGACTATTTATGAGATTTTATCAAATTATAGAGACTAAATTTACAATTTAATCGATATGTAAAGCCTAAAGTTAGTTTATAGTGTGGATTTGAAGCAAGTTCTTAGTTTTATACAATGACGTGTGTCACTTGACCATCCAATGCTTCACCATTACTATTAATAGATTTTTCTTCTCTTATTTAGAGTTCAATAATTATGGTAAGAGTAGGAGATGATCAAGACTTTTGAGATGACAATATATGTTATCCACTAAATTGTATTTTGAAAAATAATGTCTCTTAAAGGTTTTATAAGCAAGTTTCTACTCTCAAATTTGTATTACTATTTTCTTCTCTGGCAAATTTCAGATATAATAGTAGTTATTATTATACCTTCAAACATTTAAGGATAAAAATTGAGCCTCCAAATTTATACAAGTGTTGAAATTGAACTCTCAAACTTACGTAAGTGTCAAAATCATTACCTTCCATGAGTTTTAAAGTTCAATATTTATCATTTGAGGGTCTAATTTCTACAATTATTGTAAGGGTTTCATTTTATCACATGTATAAGTTTGTAGACTCAATTTTCATAATTAAAAGTTTGAGGTTGTAATTGCAACTATTATTATACTTTAAGGATAGTTTTCAAAATTTGTCTATCTTTTTTATAAAATAAAAAAAATCTTAAAAAGAAAAGACTAATGAACATAGCTAAGTCATAAACAAAACAACGATATAGCTCACTGTCTTTTACAAATTGGAATAATTCAATCGTACTCTTGATATTAAATTTATGCCCACGCGTCGAGATTTCTAGTGATATTTTCATAAACTCTAGATAAGTGGATGCAGATTTCTATTACATCATAAAAATATTTATATAACATAAAAGTTAAAATTCAGACATATTTTCTTTAATAAAAAGGTTAAGATATTTATTTATTATTTTTTAGTACAATAATTGTAGAATAATAAAGAGATAAGAGATCAAATTACCATCAAACTAGACTCGCTTTGCCATCAAATGTTTATTTATTAATCTCTGGGATCCACCTTTTAAACTTTTCTAGCATTTACATCTTTTGCTTTAGTATTTTCTTCTAGAAAAGAGAGAGGTGGTGTGTACAAGTATAACTTTATTTATTATTATTATTATTTTTTTATGTTTTTTGAGCTCACTGATGATTATGTTTTTGCAGCTTTAGGTGTAAGTACAAAATGGAATTGTGTGAGAGATTGGAGTTTAAAGCATTATCCTCAAATAAATTGGGCACACATTTTCATGTTACCTCATATGCACTGCATTCATCCCACACCAAAATCTTGCACTTCCTGCCTGAATCTCTGTCATCCCAACTTGCAATTTCATACCTTTCGGCTTCACATGGACATCATAAGCCTCATTCTTAAGCTTTTCAACAAAGCAATGGCACCTTCGCTAAGTTCTGATGCAAAAAAGTTCATATCCAAACAATAATGACCTATTTAAATTGGCTTTTTTAAGTGTCTGAAGCACGACTGATTGAAATAAATGAGTTTAGACACATCTCTAACTCCCAATTCTCATCTTAGAAGATGGAAAGGGAACATAAATACCTGTTTAGATTGACTTTTCAAATGCTAAAATAAAAGAGAATTTAGACGACCCAATCTCTAACTGCCAACTCTTCACTAAATTACCATCTTATAAGATGGAAGAGCAATGAGCCAATGAAAGAGACAAAATTTTCTCTTCAGACACCTTTTATTGATCTGGCAAATGGACCAACGGAAAAGTATGTGACTTGGTTAAAAATAGGAAAACAAATTACAAGCTACATTCGTTTTCAAGTCTAATTCCTCAACAATGACCACCTTATTCTCTTTAGTCTATATGCAAACTCAATCTCCTTTGGTTGCCAAGAAGGAGACTGTAAGGATACAACTGAAGCCGAAAATAGAAATTCCAAAAGAAGAGCTGAGATCGTATCTCATATCTTCCCAACACATGATTGCTTATGAGACAAAATACCTTTTTTGTGTTATGAAAATGGTGAAATTAATCAATCTACAGCAACATTGATTCAGGATTCTCGATGTAGCCCTTGAATGCTTTGAGCCAATCTGCACCAATTGCCCCTGAACAAACAAAAAACAACATAATTTATACACCTTACACTTTTCTTTCAAGTTATTCAGAATCTTAAAGGACTTAGGGTTCAGAATTCTACCATCGATAACGCGGTGATCGCAGCTCAGTGTAACAGACATGAAGGAAGCAAACTTGAATTCTTGAGCGCCTGATCCTGGTATGACCCTCTTCTCAGCTGCTCAAGATTAAATGTGAATGGTGATTAATAATGTTAAAGAACAGCAAAGAAAGAACAAAACAAAACAAAAGATACTTTGATATCGAGAATGATAAATGGTCTGCATACCAGATCCAACAGCAAGAATGCCCGACTGTGGAGGGTTGATTATGGCACAAAATTGTTTGATTCCAAATGGACCTCCCAAGTTAGACACAGTAAAAGTGCCTCCCTACAAAAGGATTAAACTCCTAATCAAAATCTAGAACCACGAGTAAATCTTGTGCCTAAAGCATCAAATCAATCTTGAACACTGCCCACCTCATAATCTTCTGGTTTTAGGGTGTTATCTCTTGCTTTCTGAGCTAGTTTCTTGACCTCGTCTGAAATAGTAGATAAACCTTTTTTGTCTGCATCCTGTAGATTTTATACAAATTACATTTTCTTGAACATGGTGATAAAAACAAACCATTTGAATAGCAATTAGCATATGTAGAGGCAACTACTGACCCTAATGACCGGTACGAAGAGTCCGTTATCAGTCTGCACTGCAACATTAATATTCACGTTGTGATACCTGGTTGAGTGGATAAAGAAAAAATTCACATCACGATGTGAAGATGAAAATAAACAAATTAGAATTGACAAGTCTTATCACTTACTGTCTAATACAATTGTCTGTCCATGAACTGTTGCATTGAGGGACTTTCCTAAGAGCCAAGGCAGCAGCCTGCAGCAATATTTTATGAGTAAAAGGATTTTTTTTCATGTATATATATTAGATAGGTTTGGATAGAATGGACGTAGAGAAATGTTGGCAATATAACGTACGATTCTCCCCTAGGCTTAAGTTCAAATATAAAACAAAATGCATATATGGAGAAAAAAAAAGGTTTCCTAGTCAAATGAGTAGAAAATTAACAGGTTGAAAGTCCAAACGAATGATAATTGCTTCAATACCTATGCAGCAGAAAAAACCTTAAATACATACCAAATTATATAATTTCTTTAAAATACCTTAATAACAAGGTCATTGACAGATATCCTCTTTCCACCAGATGCTTCTTGTAGTGCATTTAGCTGGTTTCTCAACCTATAAAAAGAACCGACTGCTGATTAAATTTACAATTTTGGTTAATATTTAACTGCAAAATGTGAAGAGAAATTTACTTACTCCATGAGCTTGTCAACGCATGTATCTACAGTTAAATAATAATGAGGAATGGTTTGCTTTGAGAATAGTAATCGTGATGCTGTAACCTGTTAAAATGTTGACTATTAGCTCATGGTAAACATGCTCCCAGTTGGAATATTGAGAATGGTTTGTCTATTAATCCAATTAATAAGTGTTGAAATTTCTATATTATTGAATAAATCATAATAATTCAGAGTACATAATGATCTTTTACATAGGGAATAAATAGACCTCAAAAAAACCACAAAAGAAAAATCAATAAATGGAAAATACCAAAAAGAAAAATAATAATGAAGAATACTAATAATCATAAACCATTCTATGAGTTTGCAAAGAAAACTTTTGAATAAAACAGTAGATCTAGGATAGAATCAAAAAACCCACGAAGAACAAAACACACAAAACTTCTAGGCTAAAGATAAAACCTATGAAGAACGAAACAAAAAGCTTCTGGGTTAGAAACATAGATTCTTGTATAGAGATCTATAACAAAACCTACGAAGAACGGTTGGCCTAGTGGTAAAAAAGGGAAACATAGTCTCAATAATTAACTAAGAGGTCATGGATTCAATCCATGGCAGCTACCTACCTAGGAATTAATTTCCTACGAGTTTCCTTGACACCCAAATGTTGTAGGGTCAAGTGGGTTGTCCTGTGAGATTAGTCGAGGTGCGCATAAGCTGGCCGAGACACTCACAAATATAAAAAAAAAAAAAAAACGAAACAAGAACTTTTGGACAATAACAAAGATTCTCTAAAGAGATCTATAACAAAACCCATTAACGACAAATTTGAAAACATAACAAAGACTGCGGACGTCTCTATAAGGCGACTGCAAACACATATCTAGTCGTGCGTAGATTTGGATGGTAGCAGCAGTATCGACAGCGGAAAAAACGACAGCTCCGACGATTTCTCCGACGACGGCAGCTGTGGTTGAGGCAGGGCTGGTGCAAAACTAAGGTTATCTCGCATCATTTGCACCAGACTGATTTGGGTTAGAAGAGTGCGACAAGCGGCGAACAACTAGACTCAAAACCCTAATGGGCGACGGGTATGCCTCCGTCGACGATCGACGGAGGCAGAGTGGGTCAATGCTCCAAGCACATTGCCCTCATCATCAAACACAACAGGAACACGGGTATCGAGAAAATAATATTAAAATAAAATAACAAATAAATAAAATAAAATAAACAAAATAAGAAAATATAAAATTTCTCAAAATTCTCCACCTTCTCCCATTTCTTTGGATTCCTCACCAATGTGTCTTTCTTACAATGTCCACCAAATGCTATTATTTATAGGCAATTTGGCATGCATGAGGTGGCTTACATGGACACTAACCATGAATATATGGATGACACATGGTTATGGCGGCTAGGGTCCAACGATACAAAACCTAAAGCTCTGATACCACGTTGAAATTTCTATATTATTGAATAAATCATAATAATTGAGAGTACAAAATGATCTTTTACATAGGAAATAAATAGACCTCAAAGAAACCATAAAAGGAAAATCAATAAGTGGAAAATACCAAAAAGGAAAATAATAATGGAAAATACTAATAATCCATAAACCCTAATTTTCCTTTTTTAACAAAAGATTCAAATTTGAAAATGTAGAAGCCGCTTGAAAGATATATCAAATACAAGAAATAAATTTTATTGAACATCCTAACAGTTAAAAGGTGTAGAGTCTGATATAAGAAAACACACAATTGATATAAGAAAACACACAATTGCAGTACTTTGTGTTTCTAGAACATATGCAAGCCTGCCTGTATTGTTAAGGAATAACTAATAAGTTAGCAAAGAGACTGAGAATATAGACAAAGGCACTGCAGAGAGTGAAATATCGCCACATTGCCCAAAAAGCTGGCCAGAAAATACCAATAAAATTTATTATCATGGAGTGTAGGGTGAGAGAGATGGGGAGAGCGGGTGGTACCTTTCTTATTTGAGTATGTGGCAAGTCACTGTAATCCAATGGTGCACCTGCTGCATCCTTGGCTTTGGGAGCTGTTGATTCCTTCCCACGTGATGCTAGAGACATATAAGGTTAAAGATATAATGGGTCACGTTTTTAACAATAAGAAACATAATATGGGGATGAAGACAATAGAGACGCCAAATATTAACAAACATTAACAGGTACAAGACAACAGCACAAAAATAAATAAATAAAGTTATCAGTGCCTCTGCCCAGCATAAAGAAAATGAGTTACCCAAGTAATCTTCTACATCAGCCTTCACAATGCTCCCATCAGGACCTGTTCCTTTGATACTCGAAATGGGCACCTACGCTCATAAAATTCAAAATATAACTAGAAAGAAATCGTGAACATAAGGTTCCAAATATTAATTTCAAACGATATTTTGCAACGAACATTGTTTTCTTCTGCTAATTTTCTTGCCAGAGGACTAGCAAAGATACGCTCTCCAGCTGGAGAGGGAGGACTTTGCTTAACAGTATTTGGCTCAGGTGAACGAACAGGTTCCTCAACTACGTCTTTCTTTGGTGGGCTAGGGGCAGGGGACTCAGCAGCAGACGCAGCACCAGTATTTGATGAAGTGGGTTTATAATCTTTAAACTTTGCTATATCCTCTTCATCTTCAACGGTAATGGCAATTACCTAAGAAAAAAAGATCAAACTTACTTCAACCACTCAAATGCGAGAAAATTATCATGTCTCCATCCAAGAAAGAGCTTTCAATGACGGCCATCGCCATCACCTCATCTATGACAATGGTGCAATACAACAATCATTCCTTTTCCCCTTTGAGTTTTCACAAAGACGAAAGGTAAAAAGCAAAACCAATACCTCACCAACTTTAATTTCCTTTGTTCCATCCCCACAAATTATCTTGGCAAGATAACCTTCCTCCATGCATTCCATTTCTACTGTTGCTTTATCCTTCAAATATGCAGAAGCAAAATCAGAAAATATAGTTCTATAATCCTATAATAAAAAGGTTGTAAAGAGCTATTTTCAACTTCCAACTGCAAAAAGGTATAAGAATAATATACTGTTTCAACTTCACAAAGCACTTCCCCAGGAGATATTTTATCACCCTCTTTTTTCAACCACCTTGCAATATTTCCCTGCATAACATAGAGAACAACTTAGCATTTATTTGCCAATAAATTCTTCTGCCAGGTTAGTGACCAAAAGCTACCTCAGTCATTGTAGGGGACAGTGAAGGCATTCCAACCTCTTGATGTGGAGGAAGACCTGAAGCATGTTGAATGATTCTATGTAAAACGTATATTTAAAGATAGTTTTCCATGGAAAGTTCAGATGAACGTAATACAAAAATGTACCATTGTTAGTCATAGATTTTAAACTTGTATCATTGTAGGAACTAGTGTGGCTATTTCTTCGAAAGCACATACAATTCGTTTGCCATCAAATAGAAAGATTTGAGAAAAGAATCATAGTAAAATTTGGCACGAAGTGCAGTTATATCATTAACACGTACATAGTTAAGAGTATTTAGAACTCAAGGATACAGTTGAACAACCTAAAAATACATCCTCTTCGAGTAAGGTAGTCATAGGTATAGTTGTTCTAGAGACAGATGGAAGTATGCAAACACTTCATAATTAATTGGGTTAGAAGTAAAACCCCCACCCCACACACACACACACACAAAAAAAAAAGGGTTCAAAATCTTGCTGTATATATAGAACATCAATAAAAAGAATGAAACAAATTCATTTGTGTCTGCAAAATGGAAAAAGAAAATAAAACCACAATGTACCTGAATCAGAGGAGAAACCTCTGGCTGGATTAATTTGTGAACTGTTGGGAGAAAAAACAGACATTAGACACTTTTGATCGTGATCATAATTATAGCCCTAAATTGCACAAACTGATATATAATGTGTTGTTTTATAAGCGAGTGTGTATGCATGTGTGTGGTTAGATACTGACCCAGAAAAAGGATTCCCAATACTTGTTGTCATCATTGAAACACCTCTTTGACATTGTAGAAAGTGCGATCTCTACAGGAAAAGTAGAATGCAACACAAAACATGTTACAACAGAAGTTGTTACGCACATGGTGAACACTGACAAGCTAAAGCAAAAGATGGAAGAAA
The DNA here is from genome assembly GCA_037974625.1 of Cucumis cinereus. Taxonomy (NCBI): domain Eukaryota; kingdom Viridiplantae; phylum Streptophyta; class Magnoliopsida; order Cucurbitales; family Cucurbitaceae; genus Cucumis; species Cucumis cinereus. The sequence goes on from JBBPDJ010000023.1 coordinate 13,275,735, forward strand.
TTGTAACAAGCAACATTTCAAGCAGCTTCAAAGTACTGATTGATGATTTCACGAACAGACAAACTCATGGTTACAACTCACGTTGTTAAAATTGGCAAGGTTCTTGATTCCCCCCTTTCCCGAAGCCTTGTAACCACGACCCTGGATCTTCCAGATTTCTGTAAATCAACCACCTTTGTTAGGGCAACTTCAAGAGTCTGCTGCTGGAAGCACTCACTTATAACAGCTTATGTAATATGCAAAATAACCAATCAAATAATTCATTAAATTGACCAACAAAACAAAATTTTATTATTTCTGATGAATTACATCAAATAAATACCAAAGTAACCAAGCAGAGTTCTTAAACTTCAGATGTACAGTCAAGAACATTAGAGGACAGCAAATAAATACCAAAAAGTAACCTGTCCAAGCAGGTTTTCTTGGTTCAAAGTTCTTGATTACAACTGCTTACCGCTGTCTTTAGCAATAGAGGACTGTGCATCCTCTGAAAACCAGCGAACCACGCTAGCTTGCCGAAGTAACTTTGGAGCACTTCTTAACTGCAAGAATAACATGAATGGGATAAATGTTCTGATTAAAACCAGGGAAAAGTGAAATATATAAAGAGTCAAGGGTTCATGCAGGCACGTGAGAAGTATAAGATAATTCCTAACAGTGACATTCGCAAGCACAACTTAAGCATTGAAGAGAAACAAATGATGCCACGTTTAGCTTATGAGCATCCAACGCCCTGTCATATGCAAATATCATATCAACAACAAACCACTTCCATGGCTTTGTATGATGGACATGATATAATTTGTTGTTATAAATTAGCAAGTGAGAGTTCAATTGTGAACCTGTGATGATAAATCAGTGTATTCAAGTTGAAAAATACAAGACAACTATAAATCAGCCAATGCAACAAAAATTACGCGGAAATCAATGAGCATGAGCAACAGTTCCAATCCACAACAACAGGTAAAGGGAACCTCCCTCCATCTAAAACTGAGATCCAGCATGAAGGGCTGAAACTAATAAAGCCAAAAGAAACGAAAACCAAATTTACAAACAGCCCCCAAAAGCTTATTTATGGAACAAGGAGAATCAGTAAAGCTCAATAGCACGATGAGGCGGAAATGAAGAGGAAAAACAAGAGAACCATAAAGAACCGTACAAAAACTAAGTGCAATTAAAATGAAATGCCCATTAGAAAATTAAAGTGTCCATAAATAACATTAGCTTAATTATCCCATCCGACATAGCAGCTAAACTTTGTGGACAATACTGTTAAAAATCTAAACGAATTTGAAAGACTACAAAACAAAATATATTCGCTACTATTGGTTCAACATGCAAATGACACACATCACCAAGCTTACAATCAGAATGATTGAGAGAGTAATTCCAAAATTAAAATGGAACAGATGAATCAATAAGTCACAGAGTAGGGAAATTGAACCTCACCTTTTTAGAATGGTTGATAATTTGCGATGCGTAAGCCATATTGTGTGGCAAAACCAGATCGTTCAAGAACAAATGGAGATCGATCTGCAGCTAAGCTGATGAACAACACGTTACAAAGGAAATTAGAATTGGAATAATGGGTAAAAGCTTATTAGGGTTCAGTAGTAGATCTCTGACTCCGATTCCATTCAGCTTAATTCACGTTGAGGCATTTGTATTTCTGCGACTTTTTGTTTATTTCTTTTTCTTCGCACGCTAGGTGGCAGCTAGAGGTCTGGACGGCTCAATTCCCTCTGGTTTTCATCGAACCGAATCAAACCCTAATTCACAAAGACTTCTAAACCGAGAAAAACGAGGATTTTTGGGCTTAGTTCAACCGATTTTTGGATTTACATTTACCTTAATTTAGCCCACCGACGACGATGGCGGCGGCTTGCAGGCCGGAGAGGAGAGCAAGGAGGGTGGAGGCGTGGAGCGACTTACGGCGAAGAGTGGCGTGGTTGGCGAAAGACTGTTGGCGGCGGCCGAGGAGGATAACGTCACCGTCGACGGCGAAAGCTGGGACGACTGGCGACTGGAACTGAGAGGAGACGGAAAGTGAGAAGTAGAAAATGGAGGTAATAAGTAATTAGAAATGGGGGTGAGATTTGTAGTTCCGGTTGAAGCGTTGGATTGGATGGGGCTCAGTCAGACCCAAGGTTTGTGGAGCTTACTCTCGACCGGGTCGGCTTGGAATTTGACATAATGTAGATGATAAAATATTAAAAATATAACCTAAAACAATGATAAATATAGAAAAAACGTAGATGTAGTGATTATAATTTGTGATTGACTTTAACAAGAATATATGCTAAAACACAACATTTATAATTTATTAAATCGATACCAACGGCTCCAAACACAACATCTTACACCAACAAATTAGAGAGCCATTAAAATTTAGGTAATGTAAAAATAAAAAGAGTGTGCCCTAAATTTATTGTTTTCAATTGTAATATCTATTTTTATTTTTCCATGAAAATAATAATAATAATAATAATAATAATAATAATAATAATAATAATAATAATAAATGATACTCCTACCTAATAGGTACCAAACTTTATTTATTTATTTATTTATCGTTATTACTTAGAAATATTAAGCATTATTTTTTGTTGATTTTTTTTTAAGACATGTTTCTGTCTATATTGAACTATAAAATAGAAAAATATAAAACTGATAAATTGTTTATAGGTTGCTCGTTAAAGGGAAATTCATTTATTTAGGGTTCCACCTATTTTGTTTAAACAAGGAAAATATGTTTCTTAGAAAACGATAAATAAATGTTCATATATATATATATATATAAGAATAAATAAATAAAATAAAAATAAAAATTCATTTTTGGAGACTTGGAAAAGAATGTTTGTTTGGCTCCGGAGAAAATTGTCCTTCTGGGCGCGTAAGGGTCGTAATTCGCGATTACGAATTATTCGACATCTCCTCGTCAAATATGAGTATTTCTTTTCTTTTTTCTTTTTTTTTCTTTTTTTTTCTTTTTCAAATATTAATTTATACTCCATTTTCTTATTCATTCTTGAATATAACCAAAAAAAAAAAAACATTGAAACTATTTATAAAATCTATCAAATTTTTTAATGTCTACTTAAATTTCTTTTTGCCATATTTTGTAAATAATTTAAATTTTTTCTATTTTTAAGTTTATCTTTTAATTGATTAAAAATGGTGTAAATTTAAATTCTAAATATTTATTAGTTCCAACAATATCAGATAAAATTTATAATTTGAATCGATTGAGCTTTCACTTTTAATAAGTCAATCAATTTAGATTAATCATTATAATTATTCTTTAAAACTCTTGTAAATTTGCTTCATTGTTTGTTTAATAAAATGGTTGGTTAAAATAAGTGCATGAACGCTTCTAAAAACATATTTTTAAGAGTTTAAGTTGATTTATTTATAAAAGTTTTGACGTTTAAGTGATACAATTATAAGTTTCACAAGATTTTCTCAAATGAAACGTAATAAAAGGTGTAAATTGATATAATCACAAAAGTTTAGGTTTAAATGGATATTTCTAAAATTTGATATATAAATTGATATTTTTAATCGTTTTTTTTACAAGTGAACTTTTCTATTTTATTTTGTATTCAGAAGAGAAATAGAATATTTGACCTTAGAGCTTGATTCAAATACTCTTTTTTCTTTTTTAACTTTATTGAAAATTAAGTTTGTTAAAACACAAACTTTTTTAACTTGAAAAGTAATTAAATTCTTTGTCCATTATTATGAACTCAACTTAGTGATTTACCCTTTTATAATAATTATGTATTTTTCAGCATCTTTATAATCATAATTTGATTGTAGGATAACATATACTTCAACTTTTTTTTAATAGAAGAATTCTTTATATCCTCTTCCTAAATCACTTTTGTCTCTCATTTTTTACCATACTTAGATCATGCGTTCATCATTACTAAATTTATAGGTTGCTTTTACCTAACCAAATCAATTAGAAAAGCCGATAACTTTGTCCTAAGTAACTAATTGATATCAATCGAACTGATAAGAAGCATACAAAATCTAAATTAATAACAATAGCATTAAGGTATAGGGCTCGTTAGGTAGAATAATTAGTTTTCAAGCGAACTAAATATTCATGCAAATTCAATTTTAGGTTAGATTGATCAATGCCTATAGCAAGCAAACTTAACCTATTGCTTCAACAAATCCTAAACAACCCAAGCTAGAATATAGTATCTTACACTACAAGAAAACTATCATTTAACGACGCAAAAAATTTGTCACGAATAGATTCGTGACACATTTTTTGCGTCATTGTATCCACTATTAACATAGGGATTTTAACGACACTGGCGAAAAAACGTCGTTGTTTGTTCATGACAATTATTTTGTGTCGTTATTTACTCGCTCCTGTCATCTTAAATATGTCATTGTTAAGTGGTCGTTGACATAAAAAAAGTGTCATCATTGAGGTTCAATTTGGGTATTTTTTATCAATTATATGATATTCGTAACACTTTTTTTGCATCACCATTTTATATTCAATGACAAGACATTGCTATCAATATAAGTGCAATCATAACAATTTATTTGTGCCATTAAATTTATTATAAGAACACCATCTTTAGTGTCATGTATTGACTATATTTTACTTTTTTGTTTCCTGTCAAGAAATAACTATTAATGACAATTATAATATACATCAACCTTATCATTATTAATCAAATAGTGCGAGCAAAGTCATCATAAAATTGAAAACTGTTCAGTATATATTGATAATGAAGCGTCAATTTTACATTGCGAAGTAAATATTTGTCCTTACTATATAACTACGCCACCATATACAATAAAATAAATGAGAACTTAAACTTAACAACTTGACAAATAAACGACATATCTATTGTGTCATACTTCTATGCTCCAGGGTTTCGTCCAAAACCTGAAATATTGATGCAAATTAAATATTAATCACAAACTTAGATAACATCAAGAAAGTTTACAAATGAACTTCCAAAACTTACTAATATCAACCAAATGCCTCGAAAATACGTAAGTATGAAGTTCGAAAAAATGGTAAAAATGAGTTTCCAATAAAGCAAATTGTTCATGCAACTATATATTTGGAGATCATACACGTACCAACCTTAGGTCAAATAACACCCAATGTACTTTTCTAAGTCAATCGCACCTTTGAATCCACCATATGCATGTCAACAACTACTTTCATCTTATACCAGATACATGTCACAAAAAATAAGTCAACTGGCCATGTACAACAGTTATGGTATTACAACATCATATGAGAAAATGAAAGAACGTCAATTCAATTATATGACTTGCATAGGAATACCTCAACTGGAGGTTCAAGATCTCTTTCGAACTAAGCCTTAAAGTTGAAGTTGTATGAACTTAGCTTAGAGTCTGTGACATTAGCCCCTTACAATTATTAACATTTTATAGAACCTCTTATATAAATGACTTAAAGAAAACGGGAGAAAAAAACTAGTAAGTTTAGCAACTAAGAAGATAATGATGAAAAAATACACTTTATCTGAAAATCAGTGAAAATAGAAGGAAGGAATGTATTGAAATCAATATTCTAACAAGCTTGTAACCTAAACCAATTAAGATATATTCAAAACAGGGGAGGCGGGGGGGACACCAAACAATATCTTCATGAAATTCAATAATGAAAATACAAACAACTTTCACTATCCATCAGAAACATGGTACTTACAAATTGTTGGTACATATAATCAATTTATTGACTAAATACAAATGCTAGTAATAGTTTGTTGAACTAAGTGTTGAAAATTTTAGGGGTTGAAAAAGTTGAGTCTTAAGTCACATGTAATGTATGCCACTGTATCCATATTTGAAGATCTACACAAGTTGCTTCTCCGTATACGACATCCATTCACTTGTCCTAGTAAGAAATACAATAAATAGGGAAAACAATCGATTTAGAAAAAAGAAACATCTCAAAATGTTTATTAAGTTCAATCATTTCAAATTTTGAATGTCAACTCATATGAGTTGTTTCGACACTTTTTTTCTCCACCATTTGATTTGCACTGTTCAAAAGTGTCATTATATGTCATTTTTCTTGTAGTGTTAGCCCATTCTCGACATGTCGAGCAATGGGGAGATATTCGCGTGCATAAACATAACTGAAAAGGAGAGAAAAATAGAGAGAAAACGTGTTTTGGACGGCTGGAATCAGTAGTTCTCCAAACCTAGCGGTGAAGAACTCTTTTATAAAATTGATGCAGCGTCGTGACGCTCTAAGGCACGGATGCAAGCCATAAGCCTATCAGGCTTCTAAACTTCGCGCTTTTGTCCCAGTTGATGCCTTATGACTTCCATTTTGTCCAATTAAGCTCCAAATCAACATCAACACTGAATACTTCCCTCGAATTGCTCGAAACCTATCAAATAGTCAAATAAGATTGTAAAATCATGGAACTATTCCGAATTAAGCGGAGTTAGATAGCACATTTTTGGTGCTATCAAGTCCATCAAAAAACAGAAAAGGGATAAAATAATGAACTTGGAGAGTTGAACATATTTGCAACAACAAATCAACTCTTTTGAAGGGTCACGTCATGGTTGTTGCTTCCCTCTTCGCCAGTGTTGTTATCCTCGATAAGGAGGGGAGTGGCCATGTCACACCTCTTAAATATAATTTAATTTTACTAAACACGTGCAATACACGTAGTTTCAAACTAGTTTAAATAAGAGGATATTTCTAAACATTGTTGCTTTATCTTTTTCTAGAATTTTCTTATAAATTGAAATGAAAGAGATTGTGATAATTTGCTTCCGTTGGGGATTCAATCCTTCAATTCAAAGTGCTTCTATTAATGTCAATTTGCTATAAAAGTCCATCACTTACTATGAACTTATATTTTTAAAGTTGTATTTAAAAACACTTTTACCATATTTTTAAGTATATGATCGACTAAGTTTCTCGCTAGAGCAGTTATTGAAAGTGATTGACATAATAGGTGGTCGAAGTTGGTCGTCCGAGGTAATCGTCGGAGTTTGTTGTCAAATGTAGTTGCCATCATAGTTGATCATTGAGGTGGTATTTGTCAGAGTTGTTGTTAAAAATGGTTTCCAAAGCTAGTAGTTAAAGTTGGACACACAAAGGTAGTCACTGAGGTTGATCACCACAACACATGGCCAAAGTGAGGCGATGATAGTCACCAACGGTGGGCAGAGGTGCAGTCATTTAAATATTGGAGGGAAAGATAGTTGGAATGAGTTTGGTTGAGTTAATCAGTGTGATTATATACTTTAAGGAAGGATCAAATTAAAATTAATTTTAATAAATAATTGTTTTATTACAAAAAAAAAGTAATCATTAATCCATTACTATTATTGAAAAATGAATTTTTGTACTAACTAAATTTCACTAATCCTAGCTTACTAAATAAATATATTTAAAATATTGTTAGGTAATTAATTAATAATTTATGTGAAAAAGAATTTCATTAGTTTAATAAATTCTTATCGTAAAAATAAGTTAAGTAAATGTTTTAATATATTATTATTGATTTATTAAAATAAAATTTTAATTATATCACAATTTTGTTAAATTAATATTACATAATTAACTATATTGTGAAAAAACTATTTAGGATCTTGCAATCAGTAGTTACACTGATAATATAAATATAGATGCAATATAATAACACTCAAATGAAGAAAAAAGGACACCAAGACGTTGTTAATCCAGTTCGGCAATCCAGCCTACATCTGGGGTTTTTACCCTGATGAGATCATTATTATTATTATCACAGAAACTCCTCACAATTCACAGAGTTACAACACTTGTCATAACTTAGAATAATAACTACAGTAGCACAGATACAGCAGAGATATCTTCGCAGCCGATACTCTTCTTCTCAATTCACCGAATCGTTCTGTAATCTGTTATTACTGAATCTCTAAGATCTCATATACTCACAGGCTCCCCATGTTTGAGTTCTTCAAGATATTTGTCAAAGAGTTCTCCCCCTCAAGAGGCTCACACCATGTAAAACGTACTTTCATACACTTTAGATTACCCACATAGGCTAGATGAAAAAACCAGCAAACTTTTCGTCAAAAGTGTAAAAATACAAGACGACAAAACACACCTTTTTAATCTCTTATTTAGAACATCAAAGTCAAGCCGCACCACCTAGGTCAAAGCCAAAAGATTTTTTATTCATAATAATCTTTAGAAGATTTAATCCCTTTTAAAAATAAATCTTTCCAAGAATATCTGAATCACTAAGGAATGTAATTAATCATATAATTAATTAAGATATTCTTGGAGAAAAGGAATTATGTTAAGCCAAGATTTAATCCCTTTTAAAAACAAATCTTTCCAAGAATATCTCAACCATTAAGGAAGATATTCTTGGAGAAAATGAATTATGTTAAGTCAATTATTAAATGCAACATATTCAAAATAAAATTATATAGAAAATGAAAAACATATGAAGAGAAGGAATGAGAAAACCCATAATTTTGACAGGAAAAAAAAATCCTTCTTTGTGGAAAATGAGAATACTTGTGATTAGCTTAGAATTATTTTTTGGTAAAGAGTTAAAATATGATAAACAAACATGTGTTTTGCATGCTTGTATCAATTTCCATGCAGAATCTTTTTCAACGAAACGAGTCTTTAGGTTTTTGCAATCTCTCTTATTTTAATTTCTCAAACATCTAAACCCTAATTTTAATAAATTTGTAAGAGCAATTTATTCTAGAGCTTTCTAGGTTATTAGCCTAATTTAATAGGTCTAATTACACTAATAGTCTAAAGATACAATTTTTTTTTTCTCAAAAATGACCTAATGAGGTACGACTTTACATAAAAATTAGGTTAAAATGTCGTATAGCCCCCTAACAGATTTTCAAACATATGACAAATTTTTGTACCTCTACTCGCCAGAACATCATCCTCCTCTTGCGTGGGGACAATATATTTGGATCTCAAATCCACTATTTTCAAAACCCATTTTCTTAAAAAATTGTTAAAACCCATATATATTTGAGACCGATAACCATTTTATTCCCATGGTTTTTAACCTTAGATATATTATACCGTATTGAAACAACCGTTACAAGGAATGTAATATGTCCTATATGTTTGTTTTGGGACCGAAATCAACATTTTACGCAAAAAGTTATATTAAATTTGCGGTCAATCCCCACTTAATGCTAAGGGTGTAGGGTTAGTATTGAAATCCCTGTTACAATGTATTGCTCTAATTTATGTAAATCGTGGCTTGGATTTGGAATAATTTTATAATTGGTCTGTTATGTGTTTAATATACAACATACTCCATATATCATTTTGTATACTTATTATATTGCTCTATTATGTGCGAATGTGAGATTGATATCATGATTTATGTTTTACTGTTATATATTCAAGATACAATGATATTTCATATATCCCTTTGTATATTTATAGTGTTGAAATGATATGTGTAAATCGAGGCTTGAAACAAAGGACGAATGCTGCTCTATTACACTTTCAACACACTATTTGATATATCCCTCTATATGTATCCTACACACTATTGAAAAAAAAAATCAAATGAAGATATACTTAGTAATATACTAGATGCACGTATATTACATGAATTAAATGTTCCGACGATTGAATACATGAGAAAATATATCTAATAAACATATGATTACGAAACTAGTTAGAGTTGTAATTAGGTGTAATATAATAATGTAAGATATGTAATAAACAATGTATATGATGACATTTCAATAGACTATATGATCATAAAACAGATTGTCAATAACATAGCCAAAATTGAAGATGTGTCATGTAACAATCGAAATAGAAGATTGAGCCATGAAGCAAGTGAAAAATTATGATAAAAATTGGAGGTGGAAAAGGAGAAGACAACCGACCAAATCCCCAGCAAATGACGGACGAATGAAGACGAACAAAAATTGATAACCTGCAAAAACAAATAAACTTAATTACCTAAAAATATGGCTAAGATATAGTGATAATACTTTCATTCACAAAAAATAAAAAATAATAATAAATGAAAATCAAAACATTAATTACAATCGTTAATTTAATAAATATCTTTTTTACCCAAATCGGTTAATTTTTCCTCTAACCTAAATCTCAATTTTTAAATAAAATATTAGAGATTTAGTAAAATAATTACAATCTACCAAAATTTATTTTTAAACGGTGATTATTTGATTCATTAAAGATAAATTTGAAATATTAAAAAAATTTGCCAAACTTTCAAATTTTCCAATTCTAAATTCCATGAGTCGTATTATGGAGTTGAAAATTTGGGCCGGCCCATTACAATCAAATTCAAAGAACATGACAAAAGGAAACGAACGGAAAAATTGAAGAATACAAACAAAACGAGACCGAAGAACATCCTCCTCCTCCCACTCTTCTTCTTCTTCTTCTTCTTCTTCTTCAAAGTATTTAACTCCAACCAAGAACGACAACTGTTCTTCACGAAGTGATCTTCAGATAAACCAAAACGGCGAATCACCATGGGAAACCAGAAGCAAAAGTGGACGTCAGAGGAAGAAGACGCACTTTTGGCCGGAGTCAATAAGCACGGTCCTGGAAAGTGGAAGAACATTCTTAAAGATCCTGATTTCGCTCCCTCTCTCACTCATCGCTCTAATATTGACCTCAAGGTCCTCATTCAACTGTCCTTTTTTTTTTTTTTTTCAGTTACCTATATGTTTTTTTTTCGCTTTTGGTTTGCTTGTTTGGATTGATATTTAGGGTTTTAATTAGAAACTCGTGATGGAACTGAAATATTGTGGGGGTTTTTTGTTTAAGTTTAGTTTTGGTTTGTTTAGAATCCAATGGTATTCGCCTGGTTTACTTGTAATTTCTATTGCTAAACTCAGTTGGTTGAGTGGTTTAGCATGGAAGGAATTGGGTTTATTCTTAAATTTTCAAACGAATATAAATCTTTCCCCGATGCTCTCCAATGGTTTCCCCGTAGTTTTGGTTTTGTCAACTGAGTGATGTAAGAAGAAGAGTCCAGAAAGTGGAACTAGAGAGAAGAATGACTTTGTTTTGGTATTTAAATATTAAAAATTATTTATATGATGGGGCGTTTCTTAGCTTGCTTTTATGATGGAAGCCATGTACCTGGTTGATTGACACTTTTTGCAATCTAGGGGCGATAATGAGTTCATAGGATAATGTTGGCTTGCGAGAGCAGATTCATGGCAATGGCCATTAATTACCTGAGGCTTAAAGTTATGTCTGGATACCGCTATTCTACTGGACCCCAAGTAACTGTGGCCTTGGATGAACTGTATAAGATCTTCTTCGTGTCTGTTCCTAGATGGGTCTTTGAGATTACTTATGTTCTAGTATTGCTTAAACAATGATAATATGGGTTTTATTCGCCTCAAATTTAAGGTTTGAATAAGTAGATCCCTTGATTAAAAATCTTGTCTTTCTTGTAACTTCAAAATATCGCGTACTCAGAAACAGCGTGACCATCTGACTAATAATATCTGCAGCTATTCATCTCTATCGTGTTGCCTATGTACCCAGGATAAATGGCGTAATTTGAGTGTCAGCACTGCTTCTCAAGGCTCAAAAGAGAAGTCTAGGGCAGTTCCTAAAGCAAAAGCTATCGTTGCTGCTATTTCTAACAACCAAACCTCTGGTCCTGCTAAGCCTAATGCATCTGCTGATGCTGCAGGGGTTGATGCACCAAACAACAGCACACAAGATGGGAAAAATGTCCCAAGGTCTGTCTCTCTAAATATTTAGGTATTTTACATTTGTAGTATAGAAGTCATCTGTTTATCAATGTTATTATTATTTTCTTGGACCTAATGGGAGAGGGGGAGAGTGTTTATAAACCCAGCCTTCCCCTGCCCTCCACTTGCCATCAATATCACCTACCTCAGCCCAATCCACAAGGGAATGAAAGATGATAGAGTAGATTTTAAAGAGGCTGATGAAAAATGGAATACCTGATGAAATAGTTTCCGATAGAATTGGAATAGAAACCCAATTCATGCTTAAATTTTTTGTATTTTAATTGTCAACAAAATATTATATTACAGTTGCTTTATTATAAATTATGATTGGGTCCGTGGAATATTGTTTTTCTCTACTATTTACAATTATAGTGGAGTCTTGTAACTTTTTTTTACTCGTGAGAAAATTCATCTTTTGGCTCTGTAATTGAAATCAATGAAATGTACAAATTGTATTTGAACCATCATGGGTTGGCCTAGTGGTAAAAAAAGAGACATAGTCTCAATAATTAACTGATAGGTCATAGGTTCAATCCATGGTGGCCACCTACCTTGGAATTAATTTCCCACGAGTTGCCTTGACATCCAAATGTTGTAGGGTTAGGCGGGTTGTTCCAACTTTAATGAAAAATGAACAAATTGTATTTGATCTACCTCAAGCAAACTTTTCCTCACGCAAGAAAATCATAGAAAAATGTTGTGATTGACCTTCTTTTTGTATTCATTTATTATTTTGTTGAGGTCTCATCATTGGTCTTATAATGTCATTTGACCAGGTATTATTCAATGATTTTTGAAGCCCTTACAACTATAAAAGATTCTAATGGATGTGACGTAGGTACAATTGTTAACTTTATTGAGGTAAGATCGCAATCTCTTTTCTTTTCTTCTCTTCCTTTCTTTTATTTTTATTGAAGGAGCGATGGCAGTACTCGTTTTTGTGACGATGAGCTGCATGGAGATCATGATTATATTTTTACTTTGGCCACAATGTTTTAAAATGCCCAAGGCGCAATGGCCCTTTGGAGCCTAGGCGCAAGGCGCACGAAAAGATGCGGGCTTTTTTCCGTGAGGCGCACTATATATAACAATATAAAAAAAAATATATATATATATATGTACTATATACATGTTTATTTACACAACCAAAACATAGAGGGATATAAATGAGACTTGTACAAAATATATATATATATATATATGTATATATATATATATATGTATATATATATATATATGTATATATATATGTATGTATATGTATATATAAGAGTTAAATATTAGTCATTCAACACCAAGTTAAGTGAAATGACACGAAAACAATCACAAATACAATTCTAAAATCCTAAAGATCGAAGTCATCTTCAGTAAATAGGTCTTCATCTTCATTCTCTCCATCATTTGACTTATAACCATCTATATCTTCTTTGTTCGTCTCAGAGTCATCCAAATTAATTGGTGTGGGGGTGGGTTGGGGCAGTAGTTGTGTGGAAGATGAAGATGAACATGAAGCTTTAGTCTTAGACTTAGTTCTTGAGGAACCGACTCTAGAATAATAGGCAGGTTCTTTTGCTCCAGGTGTTCTTAGACTTAGTTGTGTGGAAGATGAACATGAACATGAGTCTTTAGTCTTAGACTTAGGTCTTGAGGAGGAGACAAGGAGGTGTTTTGTTTTTCCTTTTGTTGAAGAAGAAAAAGAAGGAGAAGGAGAAGGTGAAGAAGAAAAGGAGACGTACGTACCATTTTTTCAAGATGAAGAATCCTGATGTGTCGATGAAGAAATCTGCCTCTTTTGTACTTTAAATCAAACTTAGCTGTAGATATAAATTGTATAATGATGCTTTATTTCAAATTAGGTTAAAAAAATATAAATATATTATATTTTATATTAAACGGCAACCAATTTTATGTTTTAAGGGATTTGTATAAAAAAAAACTCCAAAAGGTGCGCTTAAGCAAGCCTCGGCGCTTCGTGGAAGGGCGCGCAAAGGTGCGCGCCCAAGTGCGCCTTTCAAAATACTGTCTGGCCAGACACTTAGTTTTTCGAGAAGGTCATTCCAACATACCATTTCCATACTTGCATTATATATTTTTGTGAAATATGGGGATACTTCATGCTTTCTTAACTTCTTTGAGTTAATTTCGTTATTCATTAACATCAGCGTTTGTGTTACACGATATTTCAACCGTTGATTTCACATGATGCAGCAAAGGCATGAGGTGCCACAAAACTTTAGAAGGCAATTGAGCTCAAAGTTGAGGAGGCTTGTTTCACAAGGGAAACTTGAAAAGGTGAACGATCTCTTCATTTTAGATTCCGTTCTGAAGGCAATTTGTTGGTTCTATGTTATTTTATATGCTTTACCAAGTTATGTAGTTTGACGTTTCATGGTGCATTTGAGGAAAAGTTACACTTTTAGACCCTGAGGTTTGGGACTTGGGTTAGGTAGCATTTTGGTCCATGCCGTCAATTTTCTGTTACTATAGTCTATGGCTAATGGTAGCTGATGCAACACATTTTAAGAAAATTGAAATAATGTGTCCTTTTTCCTTCTCTCTTATCTTTCACCCTCTCCCTATCCTTTTCCCTTCTGCCATCCATGGCCACTGCCACTGCCCCCATCTTTGCCCATTGTCCCTTTTCCTTTTCCTTATCTTTTCCTCTTCCTTTCATCATCGTCTCTTTCCCCTTCCTCTTATTTCTCCCTCCCCCCTCCATGGCCATTGCAACCGCCCCCACAGTTGCCTATTGCCCCTTTTTTTCCTAAATCTTTTCCTTTTCTTTCCTCTTCCTGACCCTTCCTCCTCATTCCTCCCCTTCCCCCGCTTAATTTTTTAATGAAATCCCCGTTTCAGATAAAACAAAGGAGTTACAAGCATCTCCCACGTTTCTGTGGTGATTGAACACACACACACACACATATATAGAAAGATAGATTGATAGATAGATAGATAACAAATGTGAGGAGGGGGGGGGGGGGGGGGAAGGGTTAGAGAAAGAAGAAGAAAGTAAGAGGAGAGAAGAGAAAAAGAAATGATAGAAGAAGAAAAGAGCAGGAAAATGGGAGAGGTTAGGGCAGTGGTGACAATGGCCTGTGGATGGGAGGAGGAAGAAAGAAGAGAGAAAAAAAGAAAAAATATTAAAAATATAAAAATAATTTAAATTAAAAGAAGTGCCGTGTCGCTTTTGTTACTGAAGTTATGTAGTTATGTTTAAATTACATTATGCTTCCACTTTCAACCAATCACGAGTAGTTTCTCTACCTTTTTGATTGTAAACAATCGATATTAACTTGGGGACTAGCTGGTCTTTATATTATTAATAAGTTGGAGTTCTGTGCTGACATGGTATTGTGGTTGTGAACAGTTTTGAAGGAGTTTAAATATTCGTTCTAAAATTTTATGCATATGGGTTTCTTTGTTCTCTCTGCCAAATTACAGGTTCAGAATTGCTACAGAGTAAAGAAAGACAATTCATTGGCAGTTAAAACTCCTACTCCCAAACAAAAAGATGTCAGGCAACGGATATCACAATACAACACTACGGGAGGGGTGATGTCATCAGCGGAGACAGTGGAAGATGCAGCGAAAGCAGCTGCATACAAAGTTGCCGATGCAGAGAACAAATCTTTCTTAGCTGCTGAAGCTGTGAAGGAGGCAGAGAGAATTGCAAAGATGGCTGAAGATACAGATTCAATGCTACAGATTATAAAAGAGATGTATGAAAAATGTAAGTGAAGTTAAGTGTCAATTCCTAATGAACGACTACTTGCGCTTTGGAACTTCTAAAACAACCTCTCTTTTTGTTTGTGTAATGTCACAGGTTCTCGTGGTGAAATTATTCTCTTGGCTTAGATTCACTTGTAAGTTCAATGGCCAATCCCTTTGTTGTTCTTTGTATCAGCATGTAAATTCTTCACTCCAGTGGAATTTTCAGCTTTCTCTATGCCTCCAAATTCCACGTTGCCCTGTTTTTTTTTTTCTTTTCTTTTTTCGGGACGGATCGAATTAATTTATAGTTAGGTATACATATATTTATCTCAATGTTCTTCAAATGAACTTGTGTTTTCCATTGGAATTTGGTTAGACAAGAGTTATAACAAACCAAAGTTCCCTAAGAAGAGGTTATTCAGTTTTGGTTTGGTAGTTTTCTTCTAGAGGATATTAAGGTCATAATTGGTTCAATTTTCCAAAAACAGTTTTTTTATTTTTTCTTTTAAAAACAACCATTATTTGCTGCATTTAGAAACAAAGTAAGAAATTTGGTGTAATGTTGGATATTTTTGGCTAATTTGAATAACTTCTCCTTGAATTTTGCATAATTTGTCAACTCTTTTTAATCAGCCTATCCTTTTAAACTGCTGATGTGAAGTTGCAATACCTTTTAATTTTGAGTTAATAGGTAGAAATTACAGGCTCGAATTCGATTACTGTTTTATTAAATTTGTAAATTTCAAGAACTTCAAACAACATATCAAGAAATCTTGTTAAACGTTGAAATAGGAAAGGTTTGAGAGGAATTATAAACAAACTTAGTGAAAATCCAAGCAAGCTATTTTCTTGTGGAACTATGTGTTAATCTGAGTAAATTAAAATATATTGCTATAAACAAAAATTTCCCCTTTACGATTGTTTTATGTGCTATAAAAGTGGTTCTTTTTAGTCTTTTTCTTTTTAGTAAATGAGTAAAATCACATTTTAACAAGAAAAAGTTTAGTTTGTTTTTTTCATTTCTTTCTTAAATTCACACTCGAACGTCACTTGAAAAGTTTGACACGTATAAATTCAAAAAAAATTATATTCCTATATGTTAACAATAGCTTAAACTAATCAGGGTATTGTATTTTTCTTTGAATAAAACTATTAATGTATGGTTTAATGCATTTTAATACTCTGAATTATACATCATTTGAAATTAGGATAGTTATCACGTAAAATATGTTGTAAATTATCTATTAGGTGTTTAAAATGAAGTTAAGATTTAAAAAATATGATGGTTGTACTATAATTTTTCTTAAACTTAAATTATAAATTAATACAAGAATTTTGGAGATGAAAGATCGAACGTTTATGATTTATTTTTATTTTTGATTAAACAACCACATTTTCATATAAGTATAATGACGGTCGAAAAACATAGAAAAAGGGTTAAAAGATTAAAAAGAAAAAACATGCACACGTTCACTCACACGCAACTCACGTGATTAATGATTACGAAGTCCATATTCCCAAAGGACAATAAAGTCATAAAAAATAAAACTAAGGGTAAAAAAGTAATTTAGTACCAAAGATTTTGGAGCAGAAGCCGAAAGGCCAAAGGGCCGCCTTAGAAAACCTAACGCCCTCGCATTATAACTTCAGTCCTTAAGCATTAGCCTCCTTTTCAACTCCACGGCGCAGATCCGAGGAGTTTCTGAATCTCTCGCTATCTTCCAACGCTTTCTAATCTTCTTCAAATCCTTTCGTCTCTCACTGATCTACAGGTTTCTCTCTACATCCTTTCTTGTATCTTTTCTTCATATCGATTTCTTTGATTATTCATCGTTAATGCTCTGTTTTTACTCTTCTTAATCTTTCCCCTCACCTCTTTCTTGGATTTATCTGTTTTTGCCTTGTTTTAATCTCTGAAGTTGATTTCTGTTGGATCTGGTATTAATTTCTACGTTTTCTTGGGAGTTTATTTTTTTTTGTTATTGGACGTCGATCGTTTGTTTGTGTTTTTTGTTTGAGAAATCTGCTGCTATTGAGCTATGACTAGGGTTTAGATGATGATTATCGTGTTTCTTAAGTGTATATTATGATCAGTTAATGTTTTGGACATGCGGTGTGTGATTATGTAGTATGGAGTGTAGAAACTTGACTAACTTGGTTAATCTTTTCATCTAATGCCTCTTGGGAGGCGGTTGATGCGGATGTAGTAGTATCGGAGGAGATTTTCTTCTCTGCCGTCTTTCTATTACAATAATTTGTTTGATTGTTCTTATCACACACTTACTCTGCTCTGTATGTTGTTTTGACGTTACATCTTGATGATATCTCCACTGAATATCAAATGACCCTTATTCCCTTAGTTTTCTTCTAATTTATTTTTTCTTTATCATTTGATTCTTTCCC
The DNA here is from genome assembly GCA_037974625.1 of Cucumis cinereus. Lineage (NCBI taxonomy): Eukaryota > Viridiplantae > Streptophyta > Magnoliopsida > Cucurbitales > Cucurbitaceae > Cucumis > Cucumis cinereus. The sequence continues at coordinate 13,293,615 of JBBPDJ010000023.1, forward strand.
AAGCGGAAACTTTCCTTGCTTTCTGTATGTTCGACCATTTATGTATGAAGTATGGGGAGCGGTAGAGTGGTTTCTGATGGTTTAAATTTTACTAATACATCAGCTAGCCATTCTCGTGTTTTATTAAACGTCTCCCGGAAAATAAAGACAGAATTTTAATGCTTGCACTCTTTTTTGTCTGGTGTGCAAGTTTGGCTTTTCTGTTACATTTTATCTTCCACCTTTTACCCACCCTTTCGGGTCAAGAAAGTTAAAGTTTATGTCTACATCTTGTTTGGAACCCGAAAGTTTTGTAAGGAATGTACATTAAACTTTGTGTTTTTTTGTTTGCTGGAAAAGAAATTTACAATTACCGGCTTTTTATATTAATTTATTAATAAAAAATTAAAATATAATGACGTTTGTATAAGAAATTACCCTCCAAGTTCTATAAAATTCTGCAAACCACTCTTTGTTCTCATATGATAACAAATAATAGAATTCAGTTGTACCCTAAATTATTTGGGACCCCTGAAGACCTGGAAGAACCTAACGTATCATTAGGGTTTAATGTCAATGGAAATTTCCACAGCATCAAACATGTTTAAAATTTCGTGCAATTTTCTTTTCTTCTATTAACGTTGGCATTGGGTAGTATTGAAATTAAAGGTCATATGATCTTGTGTGAGCTTCTTATTTTTAGACGTCTTTGTAACATTTTTTTTAACCACAAACTACATGCATGTTTTATATGTTGTCTGCATACAGATATGGCTGGTTTGGCTCCAGAAGGTTCTCAATTTGATGCACGTCAGTATGACACTAAAATGAATGAGTTGTAAGCTTTCTGTTTTAACTTTTCTGGACATCGAAGACAATTTGTGTATGACATATTATTAAGCATCATCATTTTATCTTCATGATGTTTTTGTAACCTTTTAATTCTTGTTTCCTTCTTATTGTATTTTTATCTCTTGGTCATTGTAGGCTTTCAGCTGATGGGCAGGATTTCTTCACCTCATACGATGAAGTTTATGACAGTTTTGATTCTATGGGCCTGCAAGAAAACCTTCTCAGAGGCATCTATGCCTATGGTTGGTATATAGCACTATTTATTTTCTCATCTCTATGGTTTTTAAGTAGTAGTTGTTTACTCTTTGTTGCTATGGCTGGTTTGCAATATGCTGTATTGTAATTTCAATGTCATTTCTAAAGGTTTTGAGAAGCCATCTGCAATTCAACAAAGGGGAATTGTTCCTTTTTGCAAAGGGCTTGATGTGATTCAACAAGCTCAGTCTGGAACAGGGAAGACTGCAACTTTTTGCTCTGGCATTTTGCAGCAACTTGATTATGGTCTTGTGCAGTGCCAGGCTTTGGTCTTGGCACCCACTAGGGAACTTGCACAACAGATTGAGAAGGTTATGCGAGCCCTTGGTGATTATCTTGGTGTGAAAGTTCATGCTTGTGTTGGTGGGACAAGTGTACGTGAAGACCAACGCATTCTTCAAGCTGGTGTTCATGTAGTTGTTGGTACACCTGGTCGTGTGTTTGATATGTTGCGTAGACAATCACTTCGCCCCGACTACATTCGGATGTTTGTGTTGGATGAGGCTGATGAAATGCTTTCTCGTGGATTTAAGGATCAGGTTTGTAATTTAACTTTCATGACACTATTGTCCTGCATGTGAGAACTTTGTTTTAGTTTATTATTACACTTTTTTTAACATTTTCCTCTTGCTCTATCTACTGTTTAATTCAATTTTTAAGATGACAATGCGTTGTTGCGTGGACTGTGCTATAATTTTAGTTTTGTTGAGGCCACTATTATTTCCACTGCGATATAGATCATTTGCTGGCTTTTCATAGGAAGTTTTTAACACCTATTTTTATTTACGTAATTATTTATAGGAGATGTACAAAATGCCGTAGGATGCTTCCAAATCTGCTGTTCTCTCTTCAATCTCTTTTTTTTTTGAAAATTATTGGTAATCATGTTTGTAGCTGTTTGCTTATTTTGCTCCCTTGTGTGCTTTATTATATCTTTTTAAATTTTATACTTCATCATTTTTCAATGTACAGAATCCGTACCCGTAAATCATGGATTTGTTCTTTGCTCATTGCGTTTTGATCTTATATCGTCTTCGAGTTGGGTGGTTTTGACCTTCTAACTGCCCTTGACATGTGTGTCTCTATTGCAGATTTATGATATTTTCCAGCTGCTACCATCCAAGATTCAGGTTGGGGTCTTCTCTGCTACAATGCCTCCTGAAGCCCTTGAGATCACCCGGAAGTTCATGAACAAGCCTGTTAGAATCCTTGTTAAGCGTGATGAGCTCACCTTGGAAGGTATCAAGCAGTTCTATGTTAATGTTGACAAGGAAGACTGGAAGCTCGAGACGCTGTGCGATCTTTATGAGACTTTGGCTATCACACAGAGTGTCATCTTTGTCAATACTCGACGTAAAGTTGATTGGCTCACCGATAAGATGCGAAGCCGTGACCACACCGTATCAGCTACCCATGGTGACATGGACCAGAACACCCGAGACATTATTATGCGTGAGTTCCGTTCAGGTTCTTCTAGGGTTCTGATTACCACTGATCTATTGGCCCGTGGTATCGATGTCCAACAGGTTTCTCTTGTTATTAACTATGATCTGCCGACACAACCGGAGAACTACCTTCATCGTATTGGACGAAGTGGACGATTTGGAAGAAAAGGTGTTGCAATAAACTTTGTAACGACGGAGGACGAAAGAATGCTATTTGACATTCAGAAGTTCTACAATGTGGTAATTGAGGAGCTCCCAGCAAATGTTGCTGATCTTCTGTGAGAGAAGGGAAGGGAAGGGAAGGGAAGGGTAATATTGTGGTAGAACTGAGGCGTGGTTTTCTCCTTGAAGTACTTCAAAGCTTTTTCTTTTTCAACCTTTTTTTTTTTTTTTTTTTTTAAGATTTTTAGTGTCTTAAATTAAAATATTCTTGGAACCTATAATCTGACCTTGGGAAATGGTGTGGCCTGCACCACTGCAATATAAAAGATTGTCAAATTACCTTTATGGTAAATTATGGGCCTTTTTGTTTCTGTGTTGGGGTTTTGTATTGTATTTGAGGTTTTTTTTCCTGTTGCCTTTTTCCTCTTCCAAGTTATTAAAAAAAAAAAAAAACAAAAAACAAAAAACTCTGGTTGTCTTTGCAAGCAATACTCTTAGGTCTTTTCTTTTTCTTTTTCTTTTTTTTTTTTGGGGACAATTTTGTTTGTCTTTCATTGCTTGTTTTAATTGACCTTTGATCTTCGAGACTTGTGTAGAAGTTTTATGGGATTTTGTAAACGTTAGCACTTTCAATCTCAATCCCACATTATTCTCACTCCAATCTACACAATAATGTTTGTACTATTCGTTTTTTGTACAAATAATTTTAAACTAAATGTCATATGGTTCGACTTTCCATACACATTTTCTTGCTCTTAATTTAATTTTAAAGTTGTTCCTTGGAATTTATATATCTGTTTAGTCATCAAATCTCAAAATAGTTATTTATTTTGGAATGAATCTCTTAAAATTGACTAATGGATGGACAAATGACGTAGGAGGCCTAGGTGGGTGTGAGCGTTGAGGTGCCAGTGAAGAAGAGTTGTTGGGTTCATATTTGTGTATAATGTGGTAATAGTTGACTCTCACGATAAACTGAGTTTAGCACTTACCAAATATTTTAGAATTGAATTTACAACCATAAAAGATTTGAACGCAAATTAGAGATGTTCTAAAATCATATTATTTATTTATTTATTTATTTATGACAAATTAAGAATGGTTGTTGTGGATGCCATTTTGTGGGGATATCCTTACAAACGTGGGAACATCAAACAAACCTAATAATCATATCTATTTGCCATTTCATATAGATACTCTTATTGCTTTTTTCATATGTCCAATTTTTACACCAATTTTATCACAACAAACTACATATAAACCATATATTCAAGTTAAAGCATAAGATTCTACAAAACTCCAAAAATAAAAATCTCCTCTTAAAACATACCAGAACTATATAACTGTTGAAAATAATTGTACAAAGAGTTTTGTGTAATTGTAATATCCTTGCTTAGTTCTTTTTTTTTCAAGGTCCATTATGACTATTCCATCCCTTGTAGTCTTTTAATTCATTAAAGAAATATACAAAATACTCATATCGCAATTTTTTCTCCCTAAATTAGGATTTTTCACGTACACCTGATGTTATTCTTTCTTTTCTTCTTTTATTAATTTTTATATGGTATCAGAGAGCTATGGATAACAAAACTCTAGCCGTCATTAAAGAAAATCAACCCATGGAAAACCCTACCACAGAAACCTTGACCACCGACGAGAACCTCACTAGTGCCGCTACCGTCGACCTCATAGGTGCCGCCATTTAGGCCGCCGTCAACAAGTATTTCTGACACCTATAGGCGCCGTCCATACAATTCGTACAACCGCAGCAGTTCGTACAACCATCGTAGTCCGTACAACTGCCGTTATATCTGTACCGTGCCGTCACCCAGACTGCGAACCTCTTCAATCCAACAACCGACACTTATTTTGAGGTTGAATGTAGTGAGTCTTCATCCCATAAAGGTAAATCTCCTTGGGTTGGTCAAAGTGGTATTTTTCTAGCAATGATTTAGCAATAATTGACAAATCTCCAAATGAATTTTCAGCAACAAATAGCTGCTCTCGAGATAGCTCTAGCTGCTTCCACCTCCACGAAATCGACTATTCCTTTAGCTCTACTGATGTATTCAGAGAATTCGGTAACATCCTTTCCTACATTAAATACTACTAATTGTTTCTCTGGCTCCTTTGCCATGGAAAACTCAAGTTTCATTGCAGGAAAGAAAATGAATGGTCAAAATTACTTCTCTTGGTCTCAATCCATTAAGATGGTGCCAAATTTGGCTATTTAACAGGGGAGATACAGAAACCCAGGCCATGAGATCCTCAAGAACGAATTTGGAAGGAGGATGACTCTCTTATGTGGTACGTGTTAATTAATAATATGGAACCTCAGATTGGAAAACCATTGTTGAATGCTGCTACAACCCGAGACATTTGGAGATTGTTCAGAAATTATATTCAAGCGTCAAAATGCTTTCTGCCTCTACACTTTATGAAAACAAGTTCATGTGTGCAAGCAAGGGACCATGGATATTACATCCTACTTCAACAAATTATCTCTAATCTGGCAGAAAATGGATCTATGTAGAGAAATTGTCTGGGACTGTCCTTGCGGAGGTGTTCAATACTCCAAAATAGGGGAGGTTGACCGTGTATATGATTTCCTTGCTGGTCTGAATTCTAAGTTCTTGGTTCGTGGTTGAATGCTGGGTCAAAGACCTATTCCGTCCTTAATGGAGATGTGCTCAGAAGTTCGCTTAGAGGAAGTGATATGATCCACACAATCATCAAATTATTAATTAAACTTTATTTAATAATTATGATGTATTCTAAATATTTTTCAATTTTATCTTTTTATAATAACATTTAAAGAAGGATAATTTAGTCTTTTTCCAATGAATTAGAGTTTTATTGGGATGCTATTTAAACCTCGCCTTTAGGTTGTTTTAGGTAGTTTTTATAATTGAAGTTTTAGGGTTTTCTATGAAAGAAAATTCTTTGGTAGATGACAGAGTCTCATCGCCATCTTTTGCAATTCTTGATTTAGGGTTGCAAGCTAAGAAAATTCAGGTAAGTTTGATCACCTTGCTTGTGGAGTGTTCAAATTTAGAGTGAGGAACTAGTTCTGCTTAACTTTTGGTCTTCGATCAAAGGGTAATCTAAATCTAATCTATTCCATTGAGTTATTGTCAAATTTTTTCGGGGGTTTTAGAATTTGTTATTAGGGGTTCGTCAATTGGATTCCTAATTTACAAATCTTAGAATTTTTATATCATCTGGTATCAGAGCTTAGGCTCTAGATTGGGTATATGTTAATCGCTTTCTTGATTAAGTCTAGCTTTTAATCTGTTTTGTTCTAGATTGAATTAAAAAGAAAGAAAGAAAAAAAGAAAGAAAATAAATGCTTACTGTCGTACAGTAAGAGGAAGAAGAAGAAGAAAAAAAAAAGAAGTTTACTACTTATCGCAGGGAGAACAAGAAAAAAAAAGAAAAAGAGGTTATCGCCGGCGGTGAGAAGTGACAAAAAAAAAAAAAAAGGAAAAAAACTATTGAGGGCTGCCGAAGGTGATTAAGTTTTTTTTTTAAAAAAATTTGAAGCAGCTCAAGCAGACACGTTAATTAAGTTGCTGAATTTTCATAGGTTTTAAGTTGCTTCACTTTCATAAGAAAATTAATAGTTTTAAAGGGCAATTAATCGATGTTTTGAATTGGGTTTTGGGTAAAATTAGCGTCTTTGGATTTTATTGTTAATTCTTTGTTTCTTTTTGTCATTATTTTGTCTAGTAGTTTGCTATTCTTCGTTCGCCTTGCATATTTCTTGAATTTTGAATATTAGGTTCTTAATTCTAAATATAATATTTTTTTTATCGTTTCTTGTCTAATTTGTTGAATCTTGAACATTAGGTTCTTGATTTCTAGTTTTCGCTTTTGTTGCATTCAACTTGTTCTTTGCTTGAGTTGGAAACTTTTCAGGCATTCTTTCTTGGTTTGTTGTTGGCTTGCTCTTTTTGAAATTGGTTGCAAAATCTTGGCTACCACCCAAAGAGTTCATATTTGTGAGAAAGATACAATTTGAGTGTAAACACAAGTGAACATCATCTAACGAGGGAAAACACGTGAGGGAGTGATTGTGAGGTTCACTTTTCTTTCACTTATTTTTGTTTTGCAGCAATGGCAGGTAATGGAGGTGTTCAACAGGCGGAGTTACAAGGAGGATTAAATGAGGAAGTCATGCAACGCTTGGAGACCTTACTCAATGCGGGGTTGGAAAGAATAGAACAAAAGTTCAAGCTAGGGAAAGACCTGAAGTAAGGAGACAGGTTGTGAGAAGGAAGACGAAGAATCAGAGCAAAATGAATCCGACTTTGATCCTGTTATAGATGAGCCTAGAAGAGGAGAGTGACATGGCTCGAGAGGAAGATGAGGTTTTCATAATAGGAGGCCGCAAGGTAGAAGAGAAAACAATCATGGAGATCGAAGTTTTGGAAACATTAAAGTTAAATTTTTAAAATTTCATGGTACATCGAATTCTGAAGACTTCTTCCAACGGGAACATGAAGCATAACATATCTTTTGTGGTAATGATCTCTCTGAAGAGAAAAGAGTAACTATCTCCATCACACATTTTAAGGGTTATACACAAACATGGTGGGATAAGGTATGTTCTAAGAAGAGGAGGCGACATGAGGGTCTAGTGGAGACGTGGATCGAATTGAGAGAGCTCATGAAGAGTCGGTTTGTGCCAAAACATTACTTGAGAGATTGTGCACAACGACTTCAGACATTACGCCAAGGGAGTAAGAGTGTAGATGATTATTACGAGAAGGATAAAGATGTTGATGGAAAGATTGGATATAGATGAGGATGAAGAGAACACTATGTCAGATTTCTTCATGGATTAAATATTGATGTGGCAAAACGTGTTGAACTGCAAGAGTGTGAGGATATGGAGACGTTAGTGCATCTTGTAGAAAAGGTTGAAAAGCAGTTACAGAGGCGCAAATCCAGGTTCACTTCTAAAATTTTTTCCCATTCAACTTCTTGGAAACATAGTGACATATCTACAGATTCTAAACTCAAAGCTAAGATAGGCAGTGATAAGCCTAAAGATAAAGCAAAATCTTCACAAAAATAAAACCAAAGATGGAGGCACCCACAGGTAGAAATAGAGACCTTAAGTGTTGGAAGTGTCAAGGAGTGGGACACATTAATAGGGAATGTTATAATAAAGGACAATGATTATTAGAGGAGGAGAGATAGTCACTGATGTGAGTGAAGATGATGCAGAGCCAAAAAATTTAGTGAGCGACGAAGAAGGAGAGGAAGAAGTGAAGATACTTCACGATTGTGCCTAGTCAATAGAAGAGCCTTAAGTACACACATGGAGGAGGACGATTTAGAGAATCAGAGAGAGAATCTTTTTCATACACGTTGCCTTGTACAAACTGTACTGTGTAGTGTTGTGATTGACAGTGGGAGTTGTACAAATGTGATGAGCTCTAGTTTAATTTCACGACTAGACATGGATACTACACCTCATCCACGACCTTACAAATTACAGTGGCTTAATGATTGTGGAGAACTCAAAATGACTAAGCATGTGAAGATTTATTTTTCACAGGAAGATACGAGGATGAAGTATTGTGTGACGTGGTACCCATGTATGCAGGTGACATATTCCTTGGAAGGCCTTGACAATTTGATAGGAAAGTTATTTATGATGGTTTTCTTAACCGTTACACTTTTACACACAACGGTAGAAAAATTGTAATTGTACCCCTTTTCCCTAAAGATGTGCTTGATCAAGAAAAGTTAGAGAAAAGAAGAGAAGAAGTCACAGCAAAAGCAAAAGAGAGTTTGAGAGAAATGAGAGAAATGAGAGATTGAGAAAAAGGAAAGTTTGAGAGAAAATAAAGGATTGAGAAAAGAAAAAGAGAGCTTGAAAGGAAATGAGAGATTGACAGAAAAGCAAGATCATAACATGCGACTTAGAAAGAAAAAAGAGAGAAAACTAGTGAGTTGGAGTGCTAAGTCTTGTGAGGTTAGAAGAGCTATGTTTTCAAAAAGAACCATACTCATGGTTACATTTAAAGAAGCTTGTTTGCTAGCTGAGGATCTTGGATTCTCTTTGCCTAGTTTGTTTGTGTCCTTTTTGCAGGAATTCAATGACATTTTTTTCGAGGAGTTACCTAAGGAGTTACCACCATTGAGGGGCATTGAGCATAAAATCGACTTCATCCCAAGTGCTCAGATTCCAAATTGACTAGCATATCGAACCAATCCATAAAAGGCCAAAGGGATTCAAAGGCAAGTTGAAAAGTTGCTTGCTCATCGGTATGTACGTGAAAGTTTAAGTTTTTTAGTGTTCCTGTAGTACTTGTACCTAAAAAGAATGGATCTTGGAGAATGTGTGTAGATTGTAGGGCTATTAATAAAATTACGATTAATTATAGACATCTTATTCCTAGGTTGGATGATATGCTAGATGAATTGCATGGTTGTAGCCTGTTTACAAAAATTGACTTAAAATCTGGATACCATCAAATTAGAATGAATGTTGGAGATGAATGAAAAACCACTTTCAAAACTAAGCATGGTTTGTATGAATGGTTGGTTATACCTTTTGGCTTAACTAATGCACCTAATACTTTTATGAGACTTATGAACTATGTACTGCGTGAATTTTGAGGAGAGTTTGTTGTGATTTATTTTGATGACATCCTAATATATTATGAGACACTAGAGGATCATGTTATGCATGTTAGGTGTGTTCTAGAAGCACTTAGAAGGGAAAAACTTTACGCTAATCTAAAAAAGTGTTGTTTTTGCATGGAAAAAATAAACTTCCTAGGTTTTATAGTTTCTAATAAAGGAGTGAAAGTTGATTCTGAGAAGGTTAAAGCAATTAGGGAGTGACCTACACCTAAGAATGCTAGTGAGGTTAGAAGTTTTCATAGCTTAGCTGGCTTCTACAGGAGGTTCATTAGAGATTTTAGTTCCATAGTTGCACCACTTAATGAACTTGTTAAGAAGAATGTAAAATTTGAGTGGGGACAAGCACAAGAATGTGCTTTCAATGATCAGAAAGATAAGCTATGTAATGCGCCTTTACTTACCTTACGTAGATTTGAGCTAACATTTGAAATTGAGTGTGATGCTAGTGGAATAGGAATTGGAGCAATTTTAATGTAGGAACAAAGACCGTTGATGCACTTGAATGAGGAGCGGAATGGAGCTGCCTTGAACTATCCTACATATGACAATGAGCTTTATGCCTTAGTGAGAGCATTACAAACTTGGCAACATTACTTGTGGCCCAAAGAGTTTATTATCCATACTGACCACCAAAGCTTACAACACTTAAAGGGCCAACAAAAGCTTAATCGGAGACATGCAAAATGGTTGGAGTTCATTGAAACTTTTCCTTATGTTATATGGTATAAGAAAGGTAAGGAAAATGTAATTGCAGATGCGCTATCTAGACGATATGTCTTGCTAAACACCCTTCACACTACGTTGCTTGGATTTGAACAAATTGAAGCATTGTATTTACAGGACACCTATTGTTGAAAATATCAAGAAAAAATGTGTTGTGTCTGATTATATGATGTTTGATGGGGTTCTATTTAGGAAGAATAAGGTTTGCATTTCCACTTGTTCTATTCGGGAGTTGCTAGTTAGAGAGGCACATGAGAGAGGCTTAATGAGACATTTTGGAGTCACTAAGCCATATGACATGTTGAGTGAACATTTTTATTGGCCTAGAATGAGACATGATGTGCATAACGTGTGTGAGAGTTGTATTGCATGTAGGGAAGCTAAGTCTAAGTCTAAATCACATGGACTGTATTTGTCTTTACTAGTTTCTAGTGGACCTTGGTTAGATATTTCAATGAATTTTGTGTTAGGTTTACCTCGATCTAAGAGGGGAGAGATAACATTTTTGTGGTAGTTGACAGGTTTAGCAAAATGGCTCATTTTATTGCATGTAATAAAACCAATGATGCTAAACATGTGGCTGACTTGTTCTTCAAGGATGTAGTTAAATTGCATGGCATTCCTAGAAGCATTGTTAGTGATAGGGATGTAAAATTCTTAAGTCATTTTTGGAAAGTACTTTGAGAAAAACTTGATACTAAGCTAGTCTACTCCACTACGTGTCATCCTCAAACTGATGTAGTTATAGAAAGATGGTGACTATGCTTAGGATTCTAATAGATAAAAATACAAAAACTTGGGAGGATTTTCTACCATTTATTGAATTTGCGTACAACAAGGTTGTTCATAGTGTTACTAAATGTTCACCGTTTGAGATTGTGTATGGTTTTAATCCTTTAACACCTACTAACTTGTTGCCTTTGCCTTCTAATGAGGTAGTAAATGTTCACGCTGAAGAGAAGGTCACCATCATTTAAGAGCTCTATAAAGAGGTTAAAGAAAGAATTGAGAAGCAAAATGTCAAGGTAGCAGAGAAGGTTAATCAACATCGAAGGTCCATGATATTTAGGGAGGGAGATTTTGTTTGGGTCCACCTTCGAAAGGAAAGATTTCCACATCAGCGAGATTCGAAGTTAATTCCAAGAGGAGATGGACCTTTCCAAGTGATTAAAAAAATCGATGACAATGCCTACCAGATTGATCTTGAAGTTAAGTATGGTGTGAGTACTACTTTTAATGTTTCTGACTTAACTCTTTTTTATGCAGATAACGAGCTTGATTCAGAGACGAACCCTTCAAAAGAGAGAGAAAATGATATGAACAAGGACGCCTTTGTGTTACCTCAAGGACCAATCACACGTTCAAAAGTCAAGAAACTACAATTAGCATTGAATTCTCACATTCAAGATGAGGTAAACTCAATTGCAGAGATTCAATGTAACATCCCAAATTAAAAGGTAATTTGTAAATTTTTATTTATCAATTATCTTACTATTTTGTTGGTTAATTTTTTAATTTGGAATGTTTAAGTTGAATTTAAATTTTGGTTTTGGTTGTTGAAATAATTTTTTATTGTGGTTTTTTATTTTATTGTGTTGGAAAGAGAAAGGAGAATTTATTGGAAGAAAGAGAAAAGGAATTTATTAAGGAAGAGAAAGGGTGGGAGATTTGGGGAATTTAAAAAGGAAAATAAATAATATTGTTATAATAATATTTTTTTATTATTATTATTATGATTATTTATTTAAAGCACCTTGGTATTCGTGCACTCCACTATTTCCATCTTTTCCCTTTTGAAACCCTAGCCGTCGTCCATCTCTTCTTCTCTCTCTATCGCTGCCGCAGTCACGCCGGGAAGCTCACAGAAAGCGTCGCCTTGTCGTCGCAGCTGCATCGCCCTCGTTGCGAGCCGTCGTTGGTCGATCTCGCCGAGTCGAGGAAGCCCGTCAGCCACACGTGTCAGATCTGCGTCCAAGCCCGCGCCATGCCCGTCGTTGCCAGCAGCCGCGTCTTCTCCTCATTGTGAAGTCGCACCGTTAGATCTACAAGCCGCTTCCATTTGCGCGTCAGATCATCGTTCCAGCCCAGCCTCCCAAGCCGCGTGCAACCGCGCCTCACCCGAGTGTCTTCCCCATCAGCGAAGCCGAGCCGCGTCTCTGCCACATTCAGATCTGCAAGTCGACGCCTCCACTTACGCGCCGATTGTGGATCTTGCCAAGTCGGTCTCCCTCCGCGCGTCAGAGCCACGTCAACGACGCGTACTGCTTCGTGTCTCCGTCGCACCTCCGGTCGTCGTGAAGTCACGCACTGCCTAGATCTGCGAGTCGAGCCATCTTTGTCACTTTCTATCACCGCTGCCACTCCTGTTTGTTGGTGTGTTTGGTAAGGTTTAGAAAGAATTCTATTTGGGTTTTAGGTTACCCAATAAAGTTTTATTTGAGGTTTATCTTGGATTAAATTGGGTGTTTCTCTATTGTTTGAAGGTTCAAATTGAAGATTCATTCGGAGGTGTTTGTGGTGCGATCGTCTTGGTTTTCGTCTTGAGTGGTGAGTTTGGAATTGGTTATTGAAGGGTTAGAATTAATATTTCTTTTTGAAAAGAAATTATTAATTAAAGTTCTTGTGTGTTTAGGGTCTATTGGAGGCTACTTCGTCTAGGGGAATTTCTGTGAATTGAGGTAGGGAATACTTCTACTGAATCTGCACCTTTGGCGAATAAGGTGTGGAAGATGTTTATTTTGTCTATACTGTGGTGTTAACTTCGGGTTCTTGTATATGTGTTGTATGGATTATGCATGACCTGTTGTTAGTTTGAATTGTGTTATATGATGTATGAGGATTAAACATGTTGGATCACTATGTTTATTGAATTGATTGTTGGATATGGTGTCTGTTAACTTTACCTAATGACTTTGTACTTGGTGGTGGAACAGTGTGGCAAGCTTGTGTGGCGTATTGTCTCGAGGGTCGGTTAACAAGCCTGTGTGGCGTATTGTTTCGACAGGGTCAGATAGCAAGCCTGTGTGGCGTATTGCTCTAAAAAGGCCAGTTACCAAAACCTGTGTGGCATATTGTTTTGGCAGGGTCGGTTAACAAGCATGTGTGGTGTATTGCTTCGACACGATCGTTCCTATTAAACCAACTGACTGTGTGTCGTGAAGTACGGATTATTAGAGGGAGTTAACGGACACCTAGTGGAATCAGTAATGGGTTCCTTACTAGGTATATTTTATACTCATCCTTTCTATGTTCTATTTCAGACAAAGGTAAGAAGGGACCGGCGAGGAACAAGAAGAACCAATGACCATACCTTTTTGCTTTCGCTTTACATTTATTTTGGCGCTTTTATGGTTACATTGTTTTATTTTATTAGTTGGATTTATTTGGTTTAGAAAACTATTTTAGGGATCCCGTTTAGGTACTTTTCTTTTTCATTATTTTGTTTAAGTTTCTTTTGGTTTTGGTGACTCGTTTAAATCTTTGTTTTGATTAAATGAAAGCAATTGTTTTGTTTTACTTTTGTCTTTTAAACTTGATTTTCACTGGTTTTAATTAAGTAATAGCTCGATTCGATTTGGGAATTTGGGGCGTTATAGTTGGTATCAGAGCTTAAATTTTTAGGTTATGTAGACTGACTTACAATGTAAGTCTATCGTTTTGGTCCCTATGGTCACTATGGTTCACTTGTTCTCGTCAGGTACGTTTTCTTGAGTAAGCTTTGATTATACTTATTTATTGCCTGTAAACTGGAAATAACATGGATCCTTGGTAGAACTTGTTCTTATGACGTGGTGATGGTTTTAAGAAATACTGCCGCGTCGAGGTGCTAGGAGAGGTGGACGGGATGGACAGGGTGGACAAGAAGCAGGTCGAGGTCAACCTGCCAAGCCAGCTGTGGACCCCGCCGCACCTGTTACACAAGCTGACCTGGCTGCTTTGAGAGCTCAGTTGGGGCAAACTATTGCAACGATCGTGGCGACAACTTTGGCACAATTTCAGTCGGCCGCACCTGTCCCAGATCATACTGCACCAGTAGTACTTGAGGACCTGTCGACAGAGGCAAAGCACCTAAGAGATTTTCGAAAGTATGATCCTGCAATGTTTGAACTGCAACGGAAGTATGGCCACATTTCACCAATTGATGATTTTACCTTACAAATTTTTTTGCATGTGCCAAACATATCTTACAATTTACAATCGATTAGTAAGATCACCAAGGATTTACATTGTCATGCTATCTTCTCACCTGATGCTGTTTTGTTTTAGGACTTTAGCTTAAGGAGGATGATTGGCACTGCTCGACACAGTAGGGGACTCTACTTTCTTGATGATGATACTTTGTCTAGGAACTGTTCTAGGACTAGTTTACTATCTTCTTAATTTTTTCGTTTTTGAAAACGATTGTATGTTGTGGCATTTTCGTCTTGGCCATCCAAATTTTCAATATATGAAATATCTTTTTTCTCACTTGTTTCCTAAAGTGGATGTTTCATCATTGCCTTGTGATGTTTGTATTCGTGCAAAACAACCTCGGGTCTTGTTTTCCTCTCAACCCTACAAACCTACCCAACCCTTTACTTTTATCCACAACGATGTTTGGGCCCTCCCAGGTAACTACTGCCTTGGAGAAATGTTGGTTTGCTACCTTCATCAATGATCATACCCGTCTCACTTGGGTCTTACTCCTCACTGATAAATCTGAGATTTCATCAATCTTCCAACATTTTTAAACCACCGTCGAGACCCAGTTTAACGCAAAAATCGCTATTCTACGAAGTGATAACGATCGAGAATACTTAAATCATTTCCTTCATGAGTTTCTGTCCTCTAAAGGGATTGTCCACCAAAGTTCCTACGCTTATACTCCTCAACAAAATGGGGTAGCTGAACAAAAAACCGTCACATCCTTGAGGTTGCTCGATCCTTGATGTTGTCTACCTTTCTACCGTCTTACTTATGGAGGGATGCTATTCTCACTGCGGCTCATCTCATTAATGGAATGTCGTCTCGTGTTCTCCTTCTTCAAACTCCTCTAGAGTGTCTCAAAGAGTCCTACCCCGCCACTAGACTTATACCTAAAATTTCTCTCCGGGTGTTTGAGTGCACTGCTTTTCTCCACAATCACAGTTCTAACCAAACCAAGTTTGCCCCTTGAGCTCACCTATGTGTCTTTGTGGGTTATCCCCTACACCAGAGAGGCTATAAGTGTTTCCACTCATCTTCTCGAAAGTACTTCGTGTCTATAGATGTCACCTTCCAGGAGAACAAATCCTTCTTTCCCATTAGTCATCTTCAAGGGGAAAATGTGAGTGAAGATCCTAACTCTTTCTCCTTCATTCGTTTAGCTCCTTCGGTGCATTCGAAACTCATTCCCCATAACATAGTTCTTCCTACCAACCAAGTCCCTTGGATAACGTATTATAGGAAGAATCTTAGAAAGGAAGTGGTGCTTCCTACTACTCCGCTAGCTTCGATCCATGACTCTGAACCGACCCATTCTCAAGGTACTACTGATTCTAATTACAATAACTTATGTGTTGAGGATAATATTATTGATATGGTAGACTATGTGTTTGAGGATGACAGAGACAATGTAACAATTCCAGAAGAAGGGAAGACTGCTAGATGTGATGGAAATAGAGTAGAAACACAACTAGGTGAGACTAGTTTGGATAATTCAAATAAACCACGGAGTTATGATCCCTCTCTTGACATGTCCATTTCTTTGAGAAATGGCACGAGGTTGTGCACAAAGCACTCTATGTGTAACTACATATCGTCCAACAGTCTATCACCGAAGTTCAAGGCTTTCACTGCAAGTCTTGATGCTGCAATAATACCAAAAAACATATATGAGGCTATGAAAAGTCCTGAGTGGAAGGCTACTGTCATGGAAGAAATGTGAGCCCTTGAGAAAAACAAGACATGATATCTGTGTAATCTTCCCAAGGGGCACAAGACAATGGGATGCAAATTGGTATTCACTCTAAAGTATAAATCGGATGGGATATTAGATCGGTACAATGCCAAACTAGTTGCAAAAGAGTTCACTCAGACGTATGGATGGACTACTCATAGACGTTTTCACCTGTGGCTAAGTTAAACATGGTCAGGGTTCATCTGTCTGTTGTAGTCAATAAGAAGTGGCCTCTTCACCAACTTGATGTAAAAAATGCCTTCCTAAATGGTGATTTAGAAGAAGAAGTGTACATGAGTTCTCTCTATGATTTGAGGTCCAATTTAATCATCAAGTGTGTAAGCTTCAAAAATCTCTTTATGCTTTGAAAAAATCTCCCAGGGTCTGGTTTAATAGATTCACCACATTTGTTAAGTTCCAAGATTGCACTCAGGGACATTTTGATCATACGTTGTTTACAAAGAAATCTGAATCTAGAAAAACTGATGTGTTGATTGTCTACGTCAATGACATTGTCTTATCAGAGAATGACACTTTTGAAATTACTAGGTTAAAAAGGAAGATGGGTGACGAGTTTGAGATTAAAGACCTAGAAAATCTAAAGTAGTTCCTTGGGATGGAGGTTGCACGATCGAGGGAAGGAATTTCGGTTTCACAAAGGAAATATACATTTGACCTATTGAAGGAAATATGTATGACTGGATGTCGTCCAGTCGATACCCCTATGGAGTTCAATGTAAAACTAGAAAGTTTTGTTGACAAAGTTTCTAATGATAAAAAAAAGTAACAGCGGTTAGTGGGAAAGTTGATCTATCTATTATCTACTAGACTAGATATCTCCTATGTAGTTAGTACAGTAAGTCAGCTTATGCAAACTCCGTATGAAGAACACATGGAAGCCGTGAACTATATTCTAAGATATTTGAAAACTACTCAAGAAAAAGGTTTGATGTTTAGGAATACCAACAAAAGGTACATTGAGGCCTATACCTACTCAGATTTGGCAGAATCAGTGACTGACAGAAAGTCTATTTCATGATATTGTACCTTTGTGTGGGAAAACCTTGTAACTTGGAAGAGCAAGAAACAGGGAGTTGTTGCTAGGAGTAGTGCGGAAGCTGAATACCAAGCTATGAGTTTGGGAATTTGTGAAGAGATTTGGTTACAATAGGTCCTGTCTGACCTTCACCAAGACAGTGAGTTACCTATGAAGCTATTTTGTGATAATAAAGTTGGTTTCAGCATAGCTCAGAACCCCGTTCAACATGACAGAACTAAACATGTTGAGATTGACAGATACTTCATTAAGGAGAAACTGGACAATGACAGTATCTGTATTCCGTACATTACATCAAACCAACAAATTGCTGATGTTCATACTAAAGGGTTACTCAAGCATAATTTTGACTCATGTATTAACAAATTGGGTCTGATTGACATCTACACCCCAACTTGAGGGGGAGTGTTGAAAATAATTGTACTAAGGGTATTTGTATAATTGTTATACCCTTGCTTATTTTCTTTATTTTTGTCAAGGCCCATTATGGCCTATATATATTTCATCCCTTGTAATCTTTTAATCATTAGAGAAATATATAAAATACTCATATCGTGGGTTTTTTCTCCCTGAACTAGTGTGTTCACGTACACACGATGTTATTCTTTTTTTTCTTCTTTTATTAATATTTATAATAACAAATTACAAAAAGAACGTATCCGGCTATTATCACAAACTCAACTACTAATGTTTGTAAAAACATACAAGTCCTAAGGTTTTTCCTTGGTGTTTCCATTATTGCTCTTCTTTTTGTTACAATCTATATACTTAACGAATGAGACAATTTTTTTTTAATGAGATAAACAAAAAGTTAAACAGTGAGATAGTAAGAAGGAAAAAAAAGAGAAAAATAAAGAAGTGATAGGTCATAGGTTGAAGTAGGGGAGAGAAAAAAAATGAAGAAGTTTTGAGATGTAGCTAAATGGTTAGAGAATTTTTATTTTTATTTTTTTAAAACTAAGGGTATAAATGAAACTTTTGAAAGTTTATAGGTATTTATGCAACGAGGCGGCAATGGTTTCTATTCACATATTACTTGTAATAGTATTTTTGACATTTTCTTTAAGTTTAAAGGTATTTTTGGAACAAAACATTAACGGTTTCCATCCAAAACTAATGCTAAGAGTATTTTTTAACTTTTTTGAAAGATTAGGGGTACTTTTGATACAAAGTCCAAAGTAAGGGAATTTTGTATAATTTAGCCTAAAACTAATGTGTAATTCTTTTTTATCCACTAATAAAAAGAAATTACTATTTCGTGAATACAATTAGCATACCACATAACGATTTAATAAACATTCCATTAACTTAAGGTTAAAGTTAAGGATCATTTAGAAATATCTTACAAAGAAAGATTTAATAACTGACCTTTATAGATGTCTTAATCTTTAATCATATTTCATAACTAGATTTCTACATTAGTTTGGTACCATTTTATCTTTTGATTCATTTTCTCTCATATTTAGTTTTTTTATTATTTTATAATTAGAATATTACAACATTGTATTAAATATTTAAAGATTTGTACTAAAAAAATATTCAGAGATTTTATTTTTTTTTAATATACATTAGTTATACGGTATATCATCATTAAATTTGGGATGCCATTTAATGATTTCTTATATTATTTATTAATGTTTTATTATATAATGTATTTAGGGTTTAGGGTTTGGAGTTCTTATTGTGTCTAAGTACATATAATACTATATTATATGATATACTGTATAGTTAAAAACATATATTTAATATATTACAAATATATATTTCTTCAACAAGTTAGTGCCCGTATGGTTCGAACAAATTTTCTATGACAACTTGTGGCATCGTGATTAATATATGATCAAACTCTTCACTAATGTAAAATATATAAGGGCTCGTTTGATAAAGAATCTGAAAATAAAAATTTGATGACATGGAATTCAATGAGAACATAGTTGTATTTTATGTTTTCAAATATGTGTTTGGCGACGGATTTGAAAATTGGATTCTAAATGTGTTGATACTATATATTTACAAATTATAAAACTAATTTTACTTATCCACTAAAATTTAGTTTACAATAAACTAATATTGATTTAGTTATGAGTATAATTTATATTTAAAAATTGGTTAAATTGTGAATATAGTCTGTATGGTTTAGAATAAGTAAGAATTTCGTCTCTATAGTTTGATAAAACCTCATATACAATTCTTATTGTTTGAAAAACCTTCGTAGATAGTCCTTACGAATAGAATTTGCATTGTTCGAACCATAGAATTCAAAAACAGTTTTCAAAAAACAGAAATCAAATTATCTGACAAATGCACATGTCCTGAACTAAGTGAATTTGAAAACATAAAACAGAATCTCAATTCTCTACCAAATAGGTCCAAGTTCCGTCCCCAAATATATTGAAGAAGTTTGGGCGTTGAAAGATTACAAATTGAAGAAGCTTTTGTTTGTCAGCATAAATGGATTCCAAATAATTGGGAAACGTATATAATTGAAATTGATATATATATATATATGTTCCACATAATTTGTCATATATACCACATTGTATTTATATACATATTGTGTATTCATTGTAGATTTTGGTTAGCCATAAAAGCAAATTAGGGGGCGTCAACGGTGGCTGATTTGTGTTAAATGATTTATTTTACTCTTTCACAGTTTTCATCTTGTTATTATTCTGTTATTTTTAGGACTTTTATCTATGTGCCACGTGTTAGGGTTTCTCTCTTCATCTACTATTTATGTTTTGCTTTCTTCTTATTTTTGAATACTGAAGAAGAGAATTATCACAGCCGCCTCTATTTTTCTTTTCTTTAGTTTCTCATGGTATCAGAGCACTGGTAAGCTAATATATCTCCTTTATGGAGCAAATTTCGTCTTCTTCTTCCTTGGAATCTAGTCCTGGTGTGTCTACTGGCCTACCACCACATATGTCAAATCCTCAAATCACTCAACCTACTACCTTACCTCCTCAAACTACTCCTATTTTACCTCCCCAAATCACTCAACCCACCAACCCCATTTGGTCACCCATCCCACCAACATTAAACACCACCATTCATCACACCCCATTTCTTCAACAAAATTCATTTACTCCACCCCCCCATTTTTTCACCTCCCAGACCACGTTTTTCTCCAACATTTGGAACCTTCAATGCCCAACCATCCTACCCCACCTTCCCCTCTCCGATTTATCAACC
>JBBPDJ010000023.1:13313959-13368606 GCA_037974625.1 Cucumis cinereus
CATTATTCGTCATGTCTCCTCCACCGATCAAATTGCCGATATCATGACCAAAGCATTACCCACTTCTCGATTTCAGATCGATCCACTGCTTTTACTTTGATTCATAGCATTGACTCTCAGAAACCTCATCAATTTGCAATGATGAGAGAGAGATGAGATATTTGAAAATCTCTGAATGCCATATGAGACCTCTCTTATATCAGAACATTTGCTACGAATTAGACAGTAAATTTTGCTATATTTATAATTAGTTTTAAGTTTTGCTACAATATTTTAGTTTTATTTTGCTAGATAGGCACATGACCAAAAAATATAATTACAAAAAAATTGAAAAAGTTTCAACTGAATTTTTTTTAGTATAGTTATAAAAAAACGAAGCATAAAATTAATCAAATTCCTTTCTAAAATTAAATTATAAAAAAATAATTACAAATAAAATAGTAAAAAAAAAGCAAAAATACAAAAATAGCATGCACCTAAATATAGACGGTTATCTTTTTTAAAAAGAAAAAGTATGATACCCTAAACTAAATTGTCTACACCTCAATCATAATTCACAAATTATTTTAAGCTTACACCTAAATACATTATTGTAATCCATAAACTATTATAACTCAACTACAATAAGATTAACCAAAGTGAGTCTAATTCGATAGCACTTGACATGATGTTTTGTCTTAAAACTGACAGGTTCTATTTTCCATCTTAATCGTTGTACTAAATATGTATAATAACCAATACAATTCTCCAGTTAAAAAATCAAGGACTAAAGAGTTTTCAAGAGAAGAAAAAGTTGATTACTTGATAAATAAGGATTATCTATGTCTATTATTTTATACCAATGATCTATTCTAATTTTGTGGTCATCTTCTAAGCAAGAAAAGAGAAAAAAAAACCAACAAAAACTTGACTCAATTGACACATGTATGTATCCAAATACCAAGAAGTCCCGAGTTCAAATCCCCTACCCCAATTAAAAAAGATTAAATAACTGGTGAAAATACTAACATGGCAACAAAATGAGATAAAATGGAAAATGATGTAAATTAAAAAAAGAAAAAAAAAGATCTAAACCAGAAGGGTGTTGATAATCATTAATCACACGAAATGGCCAATGTTAACATTTGCCTAAGGAATTCAGAGCATAAAAGAAAAACTAAAAACTAATTACAGATTTCGTTTGTTCATTAAAAGATTTCAATTTAAAAAAGAAAAAAAAAAAAAAGCCGAAGAGGACCAAATACCAAAAACAAAATACAACAAAACAGTATTCAACGAAATAAATTAGAGAGAAGCAAAGACCAAAAAGGAAGCCACTACCCTAAACCCAAACTATTAAATAAAATGGCTTTCATTGAGCCACCATAGTAAATAATATCCTCTTTCCTAGAACCCTTTCTTTCCTTTTTTTTTTTTTTTTTCTTTCTTCTTTTTTTTGTGATAGTAAAATGTTCTTCCTTCCCAGCTTGCTGCTGTTGCTTTCCTCAAAACACAAACGAAAGCACAACAAACAAACTGCTCCGCCGCCCGACCGTATTTACAACAGATAGATAGTGAGCACGCGAGTGTTAACCGCTAATATTGTACCTTCTCATCTTGATTAAAATGGAGGCTTTCGATACCTCTAAGAGTGGACTCAAAGTTCCTGATGCCTGATGATATGTTTCTGGCTGAGGTCGTACGGTTCTGATCAGCTGCTAAAGCAGGAGAATGCCTTTGTGCACTAGAGATTTTGTGTACAGCTCCTAAGCTTGGATCTGGAATTGCAAGGCGAGTTGGGTCGGATTCACATCCAAGGAGGGCTATATCTTGGGTGCTAGCAATTGCAGCTCGTCTTGATGATCCACTTGAATGTAGAATATTGGAACTTGGTAGCTGGATGAATGCAGATTATAACAAGTTAAGAAATTAAGAAAGAAAAGAAAACCATAACAAACATGTAATCAGTAAGTACTCACTATGCGTTCCTTGGCAATAGCGGGATCATTTGTGGCTGGAGGTTTTTGTTTTGCAGTGCCCATAACTGGACCTGAGTTTCTCCTTCGTAAGGGGTCTGCCGCTACCCAGCCACTCGGTGGTGGTCGACCTTCCTCACCACCTTCAAGATACATTATCGTTGAGATATGCAAGTAGCAAGATATTATGATGCAAGGAACTCTAAGACAAACCAAAATAAGAGAAATAACTACCAGGGTGCCTATCAGCATTTGCTAAAGCCATAGGTACTCCAGCACTTGGTCCAGCACCGCCCTACAGTTTAAAATGTTACATGAATTAAGAATAAATGAGAAAGATAGGCCTTTTGATAACCATTTGACCTTTTGATAACCATTTGGTTTTTAGTTTTTAGTTGAAAAGTAAGCCTACAAACACCTCCTCAACCTTTAAATTTGTTGTTTAGTTATATACTTTCTACCGATGTTTTAAAAAACCAAGCTAAGTTTTAAAAACTAAAATAAGTAGTTTTTAAAACTTTTTTCTTTGGTTTGAAATTTGGCTAAGATTCAACTCTACTACTTATGAAAGATGAAAACCATGGTAAGAAATGTTGAGAAAATATACTTAATTTTTGGTTACCAAAACGAGTCATAACTAAACAGAGAAAGGTCAATCTAGTATGCATTCCAAAACTTACAATGGCACGAGTAGGTGGGGCAGTTATCTGGGATTGCTGGTACTTCAAAATGGTCCAATCAAACACATAATCGAACTGAAAACCTGAAAAAGCATGCCTTTATTTAAATTAAAACGTTATAACAACACTATAAATTAAAAAGAAAAGAAAAGTGAATAAAAAAAATTCAAACCTTCTCGAATGAAAAGGTCACGGAAGAGTCTTTTTAGATAAGCATAATCTGGCTTATCATCAAACCTTAACGATCGACAATAATGGAAGTATGAAGCAAATTCAGTAGGGTATCCACGACAAAGGGCCTAAAGGCAGAACAATATGTACAATATGTCAGTATAATCTAATTGGATTTCTTAATATTTGACAAAACATTAGCAAGAAGCCACCCAAAGACACGGATAATCTAACCTCTATAGAAGTGGAGACTTTCTTTTCACTAATCTTTTCGTACTTTTGTTTCTTTGTTCCTGCTTTCAGTCCCTGCCAAGGAAGACTATAAAGATGACAGGTTACCACTCCATATTTGATATTTCACAATAAAAGAGTCACATATGATAACACACAAATACTTACCTCCCCCTTAAAAAATACATAAGAACATATCCAAGTGATTCTAAATCATCCCGGCGGCTTTGTTCTGCACAATATGAAAGCAAATTATAAGGAAGCAGAAGAAAGCAGACCTCATAATGTTTCTATCATCTTCCTCCACATTTCAATTTATGCTTTACGAGTTTGTATTGTGGGAAGGAGAGATCTAACAGAGGAAAAGGGGAAAAGAGATACCAATGCCAAGATGGGTATTCATGCTTGCATATCTTGCTGTTCCTGTCAAATTCTTGTTTTCTCTGTAAATAGTCAGCAGTTTATATTTGTCAAACTCATGGAAATTGTTACCATGATCAATAAATAAAAGCCAAGTGCTTTTTTAAATATAAATATATTTGTAGCTTTGATACCATCCCTCCTACACTAGGAGACAATATCTAAATACACGTTCAACAAGAAGGGTCAAACAAGGGACATTGGTCTACAATCTGACTTAAAGCTCCAAATCCTAACCAACAGACCCAGACACAAAAAATGCAACAGTGGGGTAGATGCTAGAATCATTACTACCTCTCTTCTGAATGAAAATTAGACTATATGCTTTTCATGGAACATTATAATAGCTAAGAACAGACAATTAAAAAGGAAACAAAGAGACAGCAACTTTAGCTCTCAACCTCTTATCATGGAAGTATATCCTCAATGCTTCAAACAAACAAATAAATGTGCAATCTTACATTCTACACTAGGATAGTTTTTTTCCTACTTCTCCCCATGAAAATAACGACTTTCATTGAGAAAAAAATGAAAGACTAGATGGGCATACAAAAACCAAGCCCACAAAAAGGGGAGGGACTCCCATTAGAAGAAATAACTCCCTATGCGACATCACACCTATGGAATAATTACAAAAGGTCTTTGAAATCGAAGCTCAGAGGAAAACATGAAAACATGAAAAGAACGAGAGACCAAAACTCTCTAGAATCCCTCCCCACTCCCCTAAACATCCCAGTGTTTTGCTTACCCCACAAAACCCATAAGACTGCACACACTCTGACAAGCCAAAGAAACTGGCCTTTCTCCAAAAAGGCAGGTTGAGGAGGAACTGACCTTACTACCCTAGGATAGTTGAAAAATGGTATTCTTATAAATTTTATAAAACAAATTTTAAGAATTTTTTTTAAATGAAAGTCCAGAATGAAGAAAATCCATGCTAAATAACATGAACTTCCAATGCATAGTGTCAGAGCATCTTAAGCATTAATGCAGACCTAGTAGAAGTTGTACAAAACATTAGCAATTAATTCATTGATAAGAAAGTTCCACTGATCAAGAAAGAAGTAGGCATATTAGATTTGAACAATAAAACCATATACTATAACTCATACATCATCTACAAAATTAATGCCACAAGACAACACTGTTCAAAATAAGTAACAATAAATACTTCATCTAAGATCATCATAAAACAGCGGTTAAATAAATCCACCATGAAACAATAGCAATATGAATTAAATGATTGAAACCTTTAATTATAAACAACTGACCTGTAAGGAATGTGCTGATGAGTTGAAGTGTCTCTGTACTTTTTAGCTAACCCGAAGTCGATGGCGTAGACCTATAGTAACATGCATACAGGACACTGAATGAATATAACAAAAATGAACATGAATGCTAAATCCTTCAACGAATTAAAAAATTGAAACCTGATTTGCACGCCTGCCTAAGCCCATAAGAAAATTATCTGGTTTGATATCCCGATGTAGAAAGGACTTGGAGTGGACAAATTCCACCCGATTGATCTAAAATGGGGGCAAAGATCAAAGAGCATTCATAAAAAAGGACATGAAGTAGACCAGAAGTGGAGATGGACTAACTCAATCAATTAAATAGTTACCATCTGATCTGCAAGCATAAGAACGGTCTTAAGAGACAATTTTCTGCTGCAGAAGTTAAATAAATCTTCAAGGCTAGGGCCCAACAAATCAATCACAAGAACATTATAGTCTCCCTCGACGCCAAACCACCTCACATTCGGAATTCCAGCTGTCAAAATCGGGAAAAGTTTGCAAACGTGAATGATAAGGTGTGCAACTTGCAAACAAGACAATGTTAAGACTTAAGAGTAACGTTTATTACTTCCTCCTTGTAGTATTTTATATAGCTTTGATTCATACAGCAGTTGTGGATGTTTCGTCTTCACATTTTCCTGGAAATACGAAGTACATCAGGACATGCAAATATTGCTTGTTATTGTAAAGACTAAATGGCAGGAAACAATAATCAATTTGCATTGATCACATCATCACATCCATCCAACCATAAAGGAAAGCTGCAACTAATTTCAAGCTTAACTCCTGCCAACAGCTAACGAAGTACCAAGGCAATAACTTATCAGCCGATCTGATCATAGAAACATTATTATCCTATCCTAAAGTGAACTTAAATACTGAAAAACAACAAAATAAATGAATACCTGATCCATTATAGATGCCATGCATGAGTTTCTTGATCATATACTTTTCTACCTATAACTCCCATCACTTTCAACTTGGTTCAAGAATTCTAGCCCTGTTGTTCATTTTCATACGACTTGTCTTCCACATGGCCAGTTGGTAGTGTTCTTAGGAATTCCTACGGCTAGACCCTCTTTTGTAATTCCACTATCAATGGATTCTCTATGGATGATTCTCATTCAAAGAAAGAAAAAAGTAGTAAACTTGGGAGAACTATGGATTTTGAACCCAGGGCCATAACCACGGAATTGAGTAGTTGTGTTATAACATCAACCTTTGTATGAGAATACTCCTTATTGATGATTAACATAACCTCATTAAGTCGTTATATAGATTCTAACAGAAACCAAACCAACTCAACGTGGAGACCCATTCTGCACATATACCTAACCAAACGACCTTGCATGAACTAACTTTTCAGGTGCCTTCTCACTCTACCAAAACCACGCCAAGTTTTGAACTTTAGAAAAATCAAACTCTTAACACCTCCTTCAGGAAGCTCTACTTTCCAGCTACTGTTACTTACGGTATCGGTTGAAAACTAAGGTAATGAATTATTTCCTGCCTCAAATTTTAATACCACCAAATCAAATATATTTAACACGAAAACTATTCTAGTCAAACACACAACACGCAGAATTCAGGAGAAGAAGAAGAAGAAAATAGCAGGACAGAACGAAATGGTCTATAAATATTGAGAACATATTGTAAAACACCTCGATAAATTTTCAACGTCAGCCGAAAAAACGGACCAATTCCAAAAAAATTTACTCACAAGCTTAATTGCAACTTCTTCATTCGTCTGAATATTAGTACCTGAAATTAAATTGAAAAAAAAAACAAATTAAAAAAGCGACAAACGATAACGCAAAAAAAAACATAACGACTCCAAAAAAAAAGAAAAAAGAACAAACCGAGATAGATCTCTCCAAACGATCCACTTCCAATCTTCCGACCGAGTTTAAATTTGTTTCCAACTCGAGGCTCCATGATGCAAACTTGTCGCAGAATCAACAAAAAAGAGGGGGGGAAAACCCTAGGATTATTCAGAAAAGAAAAGAAACTAAAAGGCGGAAAAAAGAGAGAGACACCGTCACGGCCTTGGATTGACAGCTAGAAGGCCGGACAGATCATGATGATCATGATCAAGAAGTAAAAAATGGGTTGGCGATTGAAATGATAACGGAGAGATGAAAGTGATGATGGAATTGAGAAAGGGGATCGTTTTTCATCCTAAAAAATTAGGGTTATTGATAGTTGTAGAAGAAGAAGAAGAAGAAGAGGAGGAGGAGGAAGATGAAGAGGAATTGAAGAACATAGAATTATTATTATTGCACATAGAAAACTCCATTGATTCTGTTTCTGTTCTCTCTCTCTCTAGCTTTGATCCAATCGAAGCGGAAATGGCAAATTGCTTACAGTTACAATCCTTTATTAAAGGGCTTTGTCTTTTCTTTTTATTTATTTATTTATAATTTGTAAATTAATTAATTGACTTATTTTTTATTTTTATTATTGGTTTCGGATTCTTCGCTATAAAACGACGTCGTTGAATACAAAAGTGAGCCCTAAGCGCTTAATCCAAACGCTGAATTGTCTCTGCTCTGTCATTTAATGATGTTGACACACAAGGAATCTAATTTAATTTATATTCCATCATTTCCAAATTATTTCCTTTTTACCATTTTTCTTTAATTGTAACTTACGGTACTTACCATCTATTTGATGCCTCAAATTTTTATCCTATGGTATTATAAAATTTGAAACTAACATTTCGGGTTGTATCAATCTTAAGATACTATCAACAGCTTAACTCAACTCGTACTTATTATTATAAAAAAAATGTTCGTTAATTTCTTAACCAAAACAAAGTTTAGCTCAATTGATACCTATATGTACTGAGAATCAAGTTTCATGTTCAAATCTTCCACCTCAGCTTGTAATTTTTAAAAAAACATCCTATTTAACCTTCTTATATTGTCTAAGAATTTTTTTTGATCACGTGATAACTTTTAATTGCATAATCGAGAGGATTACAAAGATAAATGCATCAAATATTGAAGTATTTTTATAAAAAATCTACATCAATGCAGAGTTTATATAACGTGGCAGCTAATCTATGGTCTACTATATTTTAGTTATATGTATTTCTTATCTATTTCTTATAGAGCTATTTATAAAAAAATAGCAAAATATTATCGTCAATCTATGATGAACCGTAATAAACTAAGATAGACTATTGTGTAATAGACACATATACTGGTGTATCGTGATTTATCACAGATAAATTATCAAATTTTACCGCATTTGTAAATATTTTTAAAAGTTTTAATATTTAAAATTATTTTTTTCTTCACACGAAGTGATTAATTAAAAATTTAATTTTAGACGTCAAAAAACTAAATAGGCCACTTTTAAAATTTTAATAACCAAATACAATTAAATTCAAAATTTTAGAATCAAACGTGTTAATTTGAAATTTTAGAAATTAAAAATAAATTATGGTCGGATAAAACGTGAATTTTACATTTTTTTTAATGAAAAGTGAAAAGAAAACAGTTTAATTATCTTTTAGTGTACCTTTAGTGAAACTAATATTTATTGCTTATTGGAATAATAAACGTATTTTTAGGACATGAATAATAAATGTTTGTATACACTATATATATTCATTTCTAAATATTTTTAATATAGTTTTTTAAACTTAGTAAGTTATTTCAACTTTTACTCCAAAATTAGAATTTTATTGAATTGAATTTCAAATTTAAATAAATTTGAAAATTTTAATTTATATTGAGTTTATCTATTAACTTAAGCAAAAGAAAAACATGAACGCTTCCTTAGATGCACTTATACTGGTGAATCTCAAGCGTAGTCCAATAAATATTGACATGTGATACTTTTATTTTTTATTATTTAAATACTTTTTTCTAATTAATTTTTTGCGTAGAAGATAAATAGAAAGCAGAAGAGTTAGATACAGTCTAGATTACACCTAATCATTACTTTTAACATTAAAGAATGATTGATGCACAAAATCAGTAATTGAACTAGTGTTTAAAATATTTACCAATTCAAACAAAATTTTCGACCTTCTTTAATAAGCATTTTTATTTAAATTACCAATTTGTGAGCGAAGATCTTTAATTATATATATATATATATAAACGGTAGACGGTAAAATGTATTTGAGAAAAATACATTTTTGGTTAGGTGCATTTAGTTATCAGTTTTCAAATTAGTAATTTTAGTTACTGAGTTTTCAAAAATAGATTTAATTTTAATGATTAAATTAAAGAAATAGGAAGAGAAGAGAGAAAAGATAAAAGGTTAAAAAACTTAAATTTAATTTTTCATATTAATTTTAATGATTTTTTTTTTGTTGGAAAAGACATTTTAAGTCTATTCTTGAAAACTGAGAAACTGAATTTAAAAACTTAGGGATTAAATACACATATTCATCAATATTCCAGAATCAAAAAGCTATTTTTCTCAATATATTTATTTGAGAATAAAGTTTGAGTACTGTGTATTGTACATAAACCACTATGAAGAAGATATTCAATATCATAAAAGCAAAAGATATGTATTCAATCTAATTGATTGGCCTAAAATAGGAGGGCCACACTATTTTGATAAGACCAAGTTTAGATACAGTCTTTTGAGAATAACAATAATAATAAATAAATAAATAAATAAAGTTAAAAAAAGAAAGTATTAAAATTTATTTTAGAGACACATTATAGATAAGAACAATAATGGAGAATTGTTTGTCACCACTTTTATTTTGGTTGGAGAATGAAGAATATTTTATCCATTTCACTTTCCCTATCTTTTGGCACGTGTTAATTCCACAACATTAAATTTCCATCCATAAGATTCCTTAAAACTTAATAAAAAGAAAATCATACGACAATCTATATAACACGTTAATAAGTCAATTCAAATGCAGTTCGATGAATAAGTATTAATTTTTTTTTTTAATCTCAAACATTATCTTTCAAAAAAAAAAATTAAAGTATATTACAAATTCATGTTTAAAGTAAAAAATTATGAAAACTTTAAATCTTAAAAACTAAGCTTTCTAATTTATATAGATTTTAAAATTTGTTCCTCAAACTTATAATATTGTAAAAATCTTAATCATTGTATAAGTTTGAGATTTCAGTTTTTACACTTAAAGGTCCATTATTTACGACTATTATAAATTTCGGGACCTAATTTTAACAATTGTATAAGTTTGAGGGTTTAATTTTGATAATAAAAAATTTGAGGGGTGTTTGCAAATATCACCAATACTTCATGATTGGCTTTTACTATTTGTCTAAAATCTAGTTCATTCACCATTTAGTTTAATCTCTTATCCATAATTGAACCAAAAACCATCGACATTTTCATTACGTTTTAGAAGAACCAATGAAACTAAACAAAAAAAAAATTCAATAAAATATATTTAATGGAAACATAATATCAATCATTAATAACAAAATAAACGATCAACTCAAATATAATTCAATTGATTAAAATATGTAGTAAATCAATCGGTCAAAAGTTTAAATCTTTACCTTTTACACGTTGTCGAACTATAAAAAGAAAAATATAATGACTATTGTTTGAGATAGATTTGAAATAAATATACAATTTTAATTAAGCCTTCTTGGTAAATTTTGGAAGTTACTTTAGCATGAATTTATGGACATTTGTGTTCGGAGTGCAGGAGTTTAGCTTGAATTTGTGTGTTGCCTATGTTGGAGGTGCATATTTGTGTATGCATATCTACCAATATTTTGTTCCTCAAAACTACTCCATCCATATTGAAATTGTTATTACATATTACATTTTGTTTCAAGAAGAAATTGAATGGTATAACTTGACGTTTAACATGTGGTGATTGGTTCCTCAATATCGTAATTGTTATGAACGTGTTTGGAAGAAAGTTTTTTAACAAAATTTTAGTACTATTACAGTACGAACAAAATTATCGTGCATTCCATTATAAAGAAAAGAAAGCTATTGGGCTAAGAAGATAATAATAAACAAACAAGGCATCCGACCAAAGAGAATAAAATGAGCTTAAAGAAAAAGACTAATTGACATTAGGCTGAGCCAAACATACTATTCATCCCATGCACATGTGAACTCACATGGGCCTCAAGAAGAGGGCTGATTTAGTCCCACTCGACCAAGGTCGAGTCCACCAAGTCAAGCTCTTTTTGAAAAATGTTGCCCTAGAAGTAAAGATAATATATAGAGACTTAGGCGAAAAACTCTTAGGAGAAAAGACATGATCACCCAACTCTATAAATAAGAGAATAAGGACATAGGTTGTCTCGTTGTTAGTAACTCAATAGTCTCCGTACTTATTGACTTATAAGCATTGGAGTGTTTGTGACCTACAAACACTCATCCCACCAATGTGTGCTTTTTTGCAAGTCATCTTCTTTTACAAAATACAGATTTATCATTAATTATTAGCATTTTTTTGCCATTTTGAAGTCATATCCTTTTGTCCGAATTTTGACATCAATAGATATTATTTTAATTTTAGATTATTTTGAATTTTGTGGAAATTTCATGATATTTACGATATATTAAAAATTGTAGTATATATACAAAAATCAAAATAGTATTTTCTTAAACAATGAATCAAATAGTATTCATGCAGTTTAATTTAACTAGCAATGATTCATGTGCATCGTATGCATTTAAGAATTTTTATAATTTATAATTTTACCTTTTATGTTTTAAAGGTTTAATGTAAATGTTAAAAATTCATTTATATTTTTTAATTATAAATTATGCTTATGAAATATACTAAAAAAACTTCTCCTCTATACTTTAAAAGTATATATGCAATAATAATAAAATCTCTTTATAAGAACAATTAAAAAAAAAACTGTAAAATTAGTAATTGATGTTGATTTCAAATGTAACACCAATTATACTGAAATAGTGTTCCGTTGACATAAAATGTACTTATTCGACTTTAAATTTAACTTTCACATATTTAATACATCTATTTTGTAAAGTGAAGATATGAAGGACAACCTTTACTATTCTAAAATCTCACAACAAACACCTAATTCCGATCAATCGCATTTGATATGAATCACATCCATACATGAATAAATGCATTCATTCGATGTGTAACCTCATACACAATTACAATCAACAAACACTTAAACTCAAAGAGTCGTGTCCAAAAGATTTAAGGACCTGATGAGTAACTATTTGCAGCCAATAAGTCGTGTCCCGTCGACATAAGGTTTCACCTTTACTGTTTTCTAACATTGCTCAACAGACACCAATTAAAAAGTGTGCCCTAAAGATGAAAGAGCAAAGTCGTTATTTACGAAAAATATAGGGACAAAAGGAAAATGTAAAAATTCTTCTATTTTCCACCTTTTAATATAGTACAGATAGATATAGAAAGCTGGCTCCCTCTAGCACTTTCTCTCCAAACTAAAATTTCTTATAACAAATAGAAATAGGCCACGCTATTTTTATCTAACGAATTCTACTTTTCATCGCTAAACATGACTAAATGGATAAGATACCCTACAATCCCAACGTCAACAATTTGATTCATTTTTTCATAAAGGTATTAAATTAATGCGTGAATAGTGAACCAAACCTCTAACCTCGAATATATATATATAAAAAAGAATAATTCTAGTTCCAAAATAAAATATATTTATTTTAGATCACATGCAGTACGTGTTAATATTTTAAAAGTTATCCTACGAAATGAACATTTTGATTATCGTGTTTGTTTTGTAGTAATGTAAAACATCATGACAGCTAGATATAATTCCCAAACATCCTAAGATAAATGATAATGCTCTTATAAAAAAATGTCTTAAAAGTTTTGAATTCTCTCGTCAAACATAGGATTTTCCAGATTTCCAACCTTTCCTATATATATGTGTTTATTTTGTCGTTGTTTCTACTATTTTAAGAAACAAATCCAAATCCTAATTCAAGTTGATATTATATAGACAATATCATTTTTTTTAAAAAAAAAGAATAAAACATATTTTATATTAGTCTAATTTATATTAAATTATCAATTATAAGTCATTAAGTTAATCAATACACTTGAGAGCATTCTTGGAACATTATCTTCGCTTAAGACACTTCTAGTAGAAATCTTGTGAAACAAACACAATTATCCAAATATTCTCGAGTATCTGTAAACATATCCTTCCAAAACAAACATGGTTATGTAAATACGTCGAACATTTATAATCTCAAACCATCTAAAGATTCCAATTATTTATATTTTCAAAAAACAAACAGTCTCTCAATTTTAAGTAAAAAAGCTTCTAAACTTTAAATTGTGTCTAATGAATTCCTAAACTTGTTCAATATTTTGTATCTAAAAGGTCCCAAAACATTAAAAAAAATGTTTGTTAATTTTAACATATTCAAAAGTTTTAAATTAATCTCATATACGTGAAATTAAACTTTATCTTATAGATCCTAAACTTTAAAATTTGTTCAAGATTCGTGATTATTTTTCAAAAAAAATATCGATTTGGTTAATGTCCTATTAGCAAAAATTAAAATTTTTAAGACCTAGAGACACAAAAATTTAAAGTTTAAGGATCTATTAGATAAGGTTTATATCAGTTAAAGAACCTAATAGATTCAAACCATTCAAATCAGCTGAACACTTAAATGATCTCAGACAATTTGTTAGTGATTTATAACATTTTTACAAAAGTCTATTTTTACTTCACTTATGAAAGTTTAGTGCTTAAATCGATTCAATTATTAGTTTGGGACTTAATTTGAAAGTTAAACTTTCGACCTCAAATGATGAGATGTTTTCAATTTTCATCCGTTAACTATGCTTTCATTAGTGATTGAACGTGTATGTATAACAAAGATATGAAAATTTGAATCTTTAATCTTGACCTAAAGAGTACATGTCAATTAACGTTGAGTTATACGACATATGACAAAGAATACCTTCAAAATTAATACATAGTAATGATTATTTCACCAATATTTAATCATGCTATGTGTCCTGAAGTTTTTTCTTATTTTAATATTGGAAAATTTAATTGATAAGGCAAGAACTAGCAAGAAGTGAAATTAATATATATTTTTTAATTCGTAATTTATACGCTTTGAGTGAATGATTAATTAAAAATCACATTTTTAAATATAGCAAAATTTCATATCATTGATAGACTCTATCAATAACATAAGACATCGATAAACACTGATGGAAGTCTATCAATGTGATAGACAATGATAGAAATATATTAGTATTTATCATCGATAGAATTTGAATTTTTTTTGCTATATTTTATAAATTTGAAATATTTAGACTATATAAGTGCAAAGGATGTGTCATTTTATGTCTGTCTTTTCATCTATAATCCATAATTGTTTAATCTCTATTAAAATGTCAGGATTATTGAAAAACATTTTTTGTTACATTACTCTTCATCAGATATAAAATTAGCAAAGTTTGCCACCTATAATTAATTACTAATGATTATTACATTATACATTTCATTTAATTTAACATTTAACTAATGACATTTAATTTAGTTAAGTTGGAACAAAACAAATCCTTTACTTTGCATAACCACTGAGTCATTTATATTTCAACAAAAAAAAAAAAAAATTCTAATTTTATTTTAGAAAAAAAGCCATCCATTTTAAGAATATTTTTAAAGATAATAAAATGAATCAAAAACATTTATAAAATATAACAAAATATTACCGTGTAAATTTAACAGCGATAGAATAAATAAAATGGAAATTTAATATAGTTAGAAAATATGTTAGATACTCCGAACATTATTAATATTATTTCATTTTTTAATTTTAATTATTATCCTAATTTTGTTGCATTCCTAAAAATAAAGGAAAGAAAAGTTGTAAATTTCATCCATCTTGAAAATACATTTAGAGAGAGAGAGCATAGAATGATAGAATGTGTGTGCCAAATAACTCTTATCCATATATTTTAATTTAATCTTAATGTTTGATGAATTGTTTGAAAATTATTTTTGCTTTGTTATTTTATTTGAACTATTTGTATCTTCTTTTAATTTATTAATTTAATTTTCAAAAGATTTAAGTTCCATACAAAATTCAATATGTTCATTTAATTTAATTTCTACTATTTTTTTTTCATTGAAAAGAAGATGGACTTGATTCACCTTGGCCAAGTCGAGACCGTCCATAAAAAACGACCCAAGGTAGATAAAGTCTAACATAAGTTTTGCTAAAAAAGGATGAAACGCTAAAAGCACTAGGTAAAAATGTTGGGTTCGTCGGCCTTAATTCAAAAGGAATTTCTGAACAAGCGGCCTAATCAAAAACCCTAATTAGATAATGAATAGGTGGAGGATCAAAACCTATAAATAAGATAGGAGAACAAACATTAATTTCTCCATGGAGTGTTGGCCAACCAGTATCAAATACTATCTTCTCCTTCCAACTTTTTGACTTAAGCATTGGAGTCTAAGGTTGTGCATCGCCAATCAGAGTCATTTTTTCGATCAAATCCCATCAAATCGACTATGGTCGGTTTCATAAATGTTCAAACTGACTCCGACCGTGAAGGAGTACAAACTGACCATTGGGTTGTCAATCGGTCGGTTTAAGCCTTTAAAAGTATTAGGTTCAACACCGACCAAACTCTTACTTATCTTTGATCGATTGTTTTTGTCGATCGACTCAGTTTTTCGATTTATCATGCTCACCCATATAACAGAGTGGTTGTGATTTACACCACTCTAGTGTTCAGATTTCTCTTTGTTTGTAGACGAGCTTTCTTTTCCTAAAATACTAATTACCATTGTTCCCCCGAGGAGATCGTGTACGTTTGCTTGATCAAGATTTGGCATCAACAGTATACATTATTTTAAGTGTGTTTTTAAAATCCAAGAAAAATTTAAAACTAAGACCTTGTTTAGTAACCATTTGATCTTTAGTTTTTGAAAATTAAACCTATAAACACTTTTTTCACCTCTAAATTTCTTGTTTTGTTATCTACATTTTACCAATGTTTTAAAAAATCAAGCCAAATTATAAAACTAAATAAAATAGTTAGTAGAAACTTGTTTATATCTTTAAAATTTGAGTAAGAATCCAACTTAAAGATGCAAGTCATTTGTGAAAAATTGATAGGAAAATCATAGGAAATAAACTTGTTTTAAAAACAAAAATCCAAACGGTTACTAAATGGAGCCAAAAAAAATATAATTTTTAAAAATTTGTTTTTATTTTTTAAGTTTTCCTAAAAATTCAAATATTTATATAGAAAAAATAAAAATTACGAAATGGTAAAAAAAACAAGAATAAATTTCAGAAGTAAAAAAAATGAAAGAATCAAATGATTTATCAAAGGGGACCTAAATCATTATTGGATTGGGACCAAAGTTTACAAATAATTATGCATACATTCTTAGGTGGATATGGTTGGAAGGACAAGACAATGTAATATAAAAGAAAAAGAAGAAAAAAAAAATCCATGACAACACATGAAACCAAAAAAATATTTTGTGTTGAGCTTAAAAGACACGGAAAAAAATTTGGGTGCATCCCGAATGCACCCATCTAGATACTTCTTTATCTCTCCACTACACAAAATTGAAATTAAAAATTACTATTTGAAAAAATAAAAATCTTGTTTTTGTGTGGTGGAGAGATGAAGAGTATGTAGATAGATGCATCCTAGGATACCTAATCATTGGTTGGAAAGAGACAACTTGCATGCATTCAACAAACATTATAAATGGGCCCACTTTATTGCTCATCCGAGCTGAAAAAAGTGGGGATGAAATTGAAACATAAAACTAAAGGGTCGTTTGGAGTGAGAGTTATTTAAGACTATAATAACCGCTTTTAGCTACCGTAAATACTATTTAAAAATCTTGAATTAGCTACCGTAAGCATTATTTCAAAACTTTCAATTTGCTACAATTTTTACTATTTGATATTTACAATTTTTTATTATTTGCTACAATGTTTACTATTTCCTTTTAAAATTAAAATAATCTACACCACAAACACATACTATTATAATTCAAACTAAAATAATCTACACCCAAACACAAACTATGATAACTCAACTATAATATCCGAGAACCATAATAACTTATTCCTTACCCCAAACACTTCCTAAAAGAGTGAAAAAAAAACTTTTGAAAAAAAATGTTCAACCTTATATTCGTTTAAGATTCTTTGAGGAACTTAAACTATTATCATCTTGTCAATACAAATTTGAAGATTAAGATATGATTTTTGTCACACATATTATGTTTGTTCATCCTATAATTGTCTAACGTCAACTCTTATACTTAAATAAATCTTTAATTTAGTATCTTTAATTTTTACCAAAAATAAATAATGAAAATATGATTTTCCTTTTCTTGTATCGGTAAGAAGGTTAGGAAATGTCTTTTTCTCTATCTCTTGTACAAGAATTCTGACTATACAACCTCGCTATGCTACTGATTTTATGTCTCATTTTGATTCTATTTGTTTCTTCCAATTCGAAAGAGTTTGGGAGAGCTCGAGACTCTTGATTCCTCAAATCATTTTTGGATGTACAATTGATTTATATGTCTCATTTGTCGCTTGAGCTATGGGAGTTTATGAAATATTAGTTCAAGAGAAAATAAAATAACATTCGAGATTGGATTTAAGATTTATTGTAAATACAATGATTAAAACTAAATAAATTTCAAAATAGAGACCAAATTAGTATTTCAATCAATTTTAAATTATCTACAAATTGATGAAAAGAACCATGTTTTATTTAGTGTGATTATTTTGTTAACTAATAATTTGTCAACACAATCATCTGAGGACCATACTAAAAGTCATATAACTTTTCTAAGCATATAATTTTGAAAATAATATTAAAGACGAAGAGTGTGTTTGATTTAACTTTTCAAATGTATGTCAGACAATCACTCAAAATAGTTTATAAAACAATTTCAAAATGTCTTAAACAGTTTTTATCAAAAGAATTTAAATAAAAATGACTATTTAGAAAAACTTTTTGTTTTCTTGTCAATCAAAACATACCCTAAGATATGAGAGTGTGCAAAAATAAGTTTTTTGTTAGGGTATATCTTACCTTCAACATTTTCTTCAACTTTAAAATTTATGCCCAATATTATATCATTTGAACTAATTTATAAGAGAAATTAACTAACAAATTTTATTTGATTTGCATATCTAACACTATATTTTGAATAAAGATCTAATAATAAGCTATCTTAGAGAGAAAACAAAAATAAAATAATTTCCAAAATAAGCATTAAATAATTCATGTATGATAAAGACTATCAAAATGAATAGCATTTGGCAGAAAAGAATGAGATTCATCACACCCTCAAATCTTCTTCACTGTCAAATCAAAGATGAGTTTGTATTACAATTATACATTCAAGAATTAAATGAAAGGCTCAATATTAACTTCAATTTTGTATTTTCTTTTGTCTTTTTTTAGTAAAATTTAATCAAATAATTAGAAGAAAAAGGTGAGGATGAATTAACTGACAAAAAATGTTTGGTTTTCCTTATTGATAAGACTTTTGAAGTGATGGTCTCATGTGAAAAAAAGAAAATAAATAAATAAATAAAACATTCAAATTGATTTAACAAATTTATTTTTTGGTTGCTTCTAAACAAAATTTCTTTCAAATTATTTTAATAAAAACATAAGAACTTCCAAAATATAAAAGGAAAGAAATGTACTATTAATGTTAAAAAAAAATTACGAATATGATAAAATTTAGACTCCCTAATGTAAAACTATTTGGGATCGATTGATTTATTTATTATTTACAGGAACTTATTAGTCTTGCAAGTTACAATTACCTTAACAGAAATATTTAAAAATATTAAAGTTAAATTACAAATTTAATATTTCTAGTTTCACTATCTTTTGGTCAAAATTATAAAATTGTCATTCATATTACCTCATTAAATAATTAACAGAATTTCTATTTAATGTAGTAACAAGTGAATTGTTTTTCATCAACAACAAATTTATATGAGCCAAATTTCTTAATTAAACAAAATATTTAAAAAAAAAAAAAAAACTCAGGCAAAATAAACATAACTCACCTGTTTATCGACTTCAAATTAGAAGTTCGATTTCCCTACCCTGCCTATGATTTAGAATAGCCCATATTTTGATAGAAACTTAATTATCTACTGTTCTAAACTAATGTTGAACCTCATACATATTCAAGAATAACTTTGAATTAAGAACTTCTATACAGTGGGATGGAAATGATGCAAAGGCCAAAGCAAATGATGGGAAAAAAAGGAAGGTTATTTTTTTTTATTCTATCATATTTATTTTTTCCTCTTAAGATTTAGAATCAAGGGCTGTAAAAGGAAGGGCCACACTTGCATTTCCATCCCTCAGGTTCATAGTTAGTGTATTGGACCCCTACATGGCTGCGCCTGTTGGTGGTTGTAGGCACTTGAATGGCTTCACATGGAATGCATCCATAGCACTTATGCTCACAGCTGGGGGGACTTGACCCTATTTTCCTCATCCCTCTATAGAATTCTTCTTCTTTAACACCTTTAACAGCCTTTATACAGACCAAAAACATGAATTATTTCACCAAACAGAGCACATATAAAGTGACAAAAAGGGTGGGGGGGCTGACCTGTTTTGAATCAACAAGACCTGGCAGGAACAAAACAACAAGCAAGTTGAATTAAAAAGGCAGTGAAAGAAGAAGAAAACCTATGGCTAAATAGATGTAATAATTGGAATGAGAAGGCCAAAAAGAAGATGTGAGTATATTGGTAAGA
Source organism: Cucumis cinereus (assembly GCA_037974625.1). Classification (NCBI taxonomy): domain Eukaryota; kingdom Viridiplantae; phylum Streptophyta; class Magnoliopsida; order Cucurbitales; family Cucurbitaceae; genus Cucumis; species Cucumis cinereus. Next base: position 13,333,469 of record JBBPDJ010000023.1, read on the forward strand.
AATAAACCTTGTTGTTTATGAGGAAGGAGGGCAGGACTTGGAGCAAAAGTTCTGGCTGCAGCAGAAACCCAACAGACTAATTGCACAATGAATATAAAACACCAGTAAGTTCCTTTCATGTCTTCAAAAGCCAAAATGATAATGGTGATTATAATGGGAAAGAGATGGTGAATGAAGAAAAATGGAAAATGATTTGGGTTATAAGAAGAAGGTGGGGAAAATTTAATCCTTGCAAGCAAATTCACATTTCTCCGTACAAGAGTCAGAGCCTTCCTCTCTATCTTTATACATACATACAATATATATATACATATATTGTTTTGTTTTGTTTTGTTTGGTTTCTTACTCTTCCAAGGTCTAGCTTTAGGACTGGCAGAGAGATTTTGCGTTAGAAACAAGTGATCGATTCCAATTTCTAATCAAAGAGTTCTGAGCAAAAGCAAAGCAAAGTCCCTCCACTCCACTCCACCTCAAATCATTTGACAACTCACCATGGATACATAGAGAAGAGAACCTTACAATTGCAAGAGTGCAAGAAATGAGCTGTAGAAATCCCCTTTTTCGTCTTTTTTTTTTATTTTGTCGCCTTCCAATACGATCCAGCCTCTCTCCTTCACTCACTGCCAAATCAGTCTAGTAAATGAACCAATACAGTGATCCTTACAAGGGCAGGGCCCAGCATAACAGCCACCCCTTTTTTTTCTAGGCTCTGTCATTCCTGCAGAAGCAATGTAAATATTCACAAGGAAAAGAAAAATACCATCTACCAAGACTGCAGGGTCTTTATTTCACTCTGATAGTTTTATTCCTATTTAAAGAAGAAAAGATCCAGTGACAGAGGGCTATTTATGTAAAAGAAGGAAAAAGGCATCAATGTCTGAGGTTCTGAGCACATTCAGCCCTGCAGAAAATATTATTGAGTTAGTTAATAAATTAAATAAGGTACTTCAAATGGGGTCAACCTTTTACAGATTAGTAGGTTGAGAAGATAATTGAATGCTGCTCTAAATCTAATCTCAGCCATCCAATTACCTCATAACCGAGATGGTCAATCAAGAGCCGTTGGGGTGTGGAAGGTCCCAATTTATAAGCAATAAATGACGTTTGATTTAACCCGCACCTAAACTATCACACTCAAATTTGCCTGTTTCCCCCAGTCACAACCACATTCTCCATGAATCAAAAGCTTACATGACATATATTCTTTCTACTCTCCCAATATTCATGATAACAATTCTTAACACCCAAATGATAGTTTAATCCTTTATTTGACTTTATTTGGAGAAGTGTGATGAACAATGTCAAACTTAAAACAATTGAAGCAAAATCTTAAGCTCAAACTGTCAGACGAGCATAAAATAAAACAGATAGCAGGCACTAATTAGTCGTCTCTCTGTCTACAGACCAAAGATTCAAGATAGCAGTTCTTAACACCCCAAATGAAAGTATAATCACTTATTTGACTTTATTTGGAGAAATGTGATAGAATGATGTCAAAGTTAAAACCTGGGAAGTAAGCCATAGGTTAAAACAGTCACAGAGGCAAATTATCAAACAGTAGGCAGGCACTAATTAGTGGTCTTTCTGACTAAAAGGACAAAGAAAGGGGCACTGAATCACTGTTTAAGCGGCTCGATGGGGATGTGTATACTGCAAAAATGAGTGAACTTTGTGGAAAAAAAAAGGAACACCGAGACAACAATAAATCGATGAAAATGGATAAGCATAGAAGGTACTTTAAGCATCAAATGCACCGATTGTACGTTTTCAAGTAAGGTTTGTCCTTTTACATATCGTCTGGGGATTTCTTATTGATATCAGCGCGATTTGAGTGATTTGATTATTCGATCTGTTGCATTTTCTTTCACTCTTCTTCTTCTACTTCCTTTCGACCATCCATTGATTTACCTTAGCGGCTCTGGATATAGGAAACATCAGGAGCCAGCTTTAGAATTTCGGCCATTGGAATCGACCCTCAGACACAAAACGGGGTATCATCGAATCCATGAAAAAACCCAGAGAGAAGATCGTTTGTGAAACTGATTTTCCATATAGTTCTTTGGGAAAATTGTAAGGATTAATTATAAATCATACTTTGTTTCAACATTTTCGAACATTTTAAAAAATATTAAAGTTGATTATTTTTTCTTTTATGAAAATTGAGATATAAAATAGTTTGGCAATGATTTAGAAAGAAAATTTAGATGACAATCATCACATCGTTTTAGGTAATTGTAACATGATTCTAAGTCTTAATTTCTGTTCGATATTATAAAAAAATTACATTTCAATAGTATGTTTGAAACGTTTATAAAAATTCAAGAGTAATATTATAAAATTTTTATGTATAGAGTCCTTTTTTAAGCAAAAAAAAAACAAAGTTAAAAGCTACTTGTTATAATTTTGACACTTTTTAATTTATAAACTTTGGATTGTATCAATTTAAATTTATCTATATATTTGAGAGTGTGTTTGACGAAGTATGAATTAGAGTGTTGTAAACTCTACTCCTTAACTTGTGGGTCCCATCACTACAAACTGTATCAACTTTTTTCACTGTGGATTCCAGAATTTCATAACTCCCTACTTCTTATTATTTCATTCCTTATCTCAAACAAGAATCAAAATAATTATGAACTTCCAAGTTCATGACTAAACTCATAATTTAACCTTAAGTATTCTAATAAAGGGTTTGATTGCCCTTTACTAAATTAGGGGTTGTTTGGCCCATAGGTTTAGAATTCGGGGGGTTTGGCATTTGAAGCCAAACTCATATTTGGACAATTGGAATAAAATTCTTGGAATTAAAAAACCAAACTCATGGGATTGGAATATGTTTTTTTTTATTAAATGCCATAAGTTTTAGAAAAAAAATTTACTTCAACTTTTTATCAATGATCATTGATGACCGTTGGCAACAAACGTTGACTGACTTCACGATCAACCATTGATGATCGACCGTGATCGATCGACAGTCACGACGACCGATTGTCTTGACGGTCAGCTTCAGATCATCTTGATTGTCGACTCTGGATCGTCTTGACCGTTGTCTTCGATCGTCTTGATCGTTGGTGACCTGCAACTTTGGACGTCATCATCGTCTGGTGAACATCTTGATCATCGACAACCAATCGTTATTGTTAATGATTGATCGTCGTGTCTATTAACAAACGATCGTCAATGATCAAACGGTCATTGTTGGCTGACCATTGGGTGTCATTTCCAAGAACTTCGTAAACGAACTTCCGGCCACCAACCTGACCGTCGCTAACCTTGAAAAAATTAATAAAATGAATTTTTGAATTTTTTTTCTTGAGTCATTCCAAATACTTCCTTGATTTAATCACAATAGTATTTTTTAAAATACATTTTCTCATTCTTCTATTGTTATTGAATGTTAAATTTTCTTGTTTTTAGATTATTGTCATGAAAGCCAATAGAGTAAAGAAATTGAATTAGTGGTACAAAATATGAAAAAAAAAATCAATTATAAAATTGATATATTATAAAATTTAGGATATACAATTCACAAAAAAAAAAAAACTACTAAACAGACTAACTAAACCTACGAATTCAAAATCAGCACCTCAAACACAGGCATAAAAAACACAGAATTTCAAATCCTGCACCCCAAATATAGGCATTTGTAATTTCCAGGCATCAAAACCCCATCAGAAAAATCCATAGGCATTTAATTCCCAGGCATTTGATTCTGAAGCTGCGCATCAAACGTCCCCCAGAGGTTTAGCCCCATATGATCAATCTTGAAAGTTTAAAAGTGGTTTGTGCAAATTAAACCATCAATGATATTTAGTTGTATCAATAGTGTTACTAGATTAAATATCCAACTTTATCCACACACGCACACATATATATACATAGATACTTATATATGTATATATAGTACATGTATATATTAAAAGGTTAGAATGTTTGAAAAAACTTCTTTAGACACTTTTATCAATTCCTTATTTTATTTATTTACCCATAGTAAATTAATTAATTATATTAATATATAATTATCAATAAAAATATATAATTAAGGACAAATTGCAAAAATCACTCTTAAAGTAGGGTGATTAATTGCAACTACATCTATACTATAGGGATGATTTTTACAATTTAGTACCTACATCTAAATTTAAGGGCAATTTAGGATGATAATTTACAATTGCAACTACATCTATGTTTTACTACATTTTTTTTAGTACAAGCTAGAGGTGGTAGATTTGAAATTGGAACCTTTTGGTTGTCAAAACGTATAGGTCCCAATTGAGCTAAACTCGTGATGGTCAATTGTCCTACAATTAATATTAGAACGTTGGAATGTAAAAAGTTATTTCGTTCCACAAAAAGTTTAATTTTTACTTTAGCTATAATTGGTATTGGAATTTTAGAGTTTTAAGATTAAAAAAGATTATGTATTGGAATTTTAGAGTTTTAGACTCCAGAAGGCCTAGAGAGAATTCTCCAACAACCAAAAGACTCACTAATTCCTGAAGCTAACCACACTCGAAGATTGAAGTTCTTTTGAAGATACAAGCTTTCTTCCAAGAGTTAAATTTAAAAAACATCACATGTTCCGCTTCCTCAAATCAAGCGTACACATTCAACCAAGAGAAAAAGTAGAGAGGAAGAATTGACAATGAAGTGCTGAAGCTCTGAAGAATTGAAGATTCAACCTCTAAAACTCTCCATACGTGAAAGTTCTGATCGACCTCGAATTACCACCTGCTGAAAAATTAAATACTTAGAAGATTAATCCTTTCTTGAATTTCAAAAGACCTAGAACCCAAGTTTTGAAGAACTAAAGATCTAAATTATTCGAAGTTTCAAAGATTAGAAGATGTCAACAAATTAGTTATACCTTAAACGATCTTGTAACGCCCCAGATTTTCAACCTTAACCGAAGGTCGTTACTTACATAAAAACTCATAAACTTGAAAAAAAAAATATAGCGGAAGCATTTGTCACTAGTAACAACATCAACACAGCGGAAGCCTTTGTCAAAATAGTCCCCAAACACATGGTCACTGGTCCTTCCTGTCCGTCGCCGGTTTCTTCATACTTACCTGAAAAATAAATATGAAAAGGGTGAGTATAAAAATAGTCAGAAAGAGACCTACTACTGGGCCCGCTAGGTAAACTGTTAACTTCTATTAAACCTATCTGTCTAGTGAACCTGAAGGAACACGTAACTGTCTAGTGAACCCGAAGGAATACGTAACTGTCTTACAGGGTAATCTGGCTAATAAATAAAGTTAACAGCTACCATAATTCCTAACATGCATTCTTAGTCCAAACAATCATAATCATATACATAAAAATTTCATCCAACATTCGCATTCGCATATCATAAATATTATGTCAAACCATAAATGGATAACATCGTATAGTTCGAACAAGTCGTCATAACATAATAAATTTTAATTAATAATTCTCGATAAAAATTATTAAACTCATCTAATACATCACTAACTCACTACGTCATTCAATTCCACCATTTAACTCAACTGTCATATGCATTCTTGTTGTCATGCAACATCTTATCGAGGATCCGGTAGTAAATCTCTTACCTCAAAATACTGAAAAATTCTCTTGGCTTGAAATATGACTCCTTAAATTGATCCTAAATATAAAACATTTAATTAATAATTTTTTCATAAAAATTATTAATTATTTTAACCTTATCTTTTCAATAACTATTCTTTAATCAACTTATCAATTCGTTAAAAGATCTCCACGAATAAATTCCAACAATTTTGCTCAATTTAACCTTCAAATAATCAAGAATTATCACCAATTAAAATCTAAAATAATTCTTTAATTAAATTTTAATGGGTATCCAAACACACCTTAAAATACCACCAACAGAGACGACGACGGCGACTGGGGAGGAAGTCCATAGTGGCGAGGGGCTGGCGACGGCGTGAGGAAGGAGATGAAGAAAATTGAAACTTTTCACGCTTTCCCAAGTAACCCTAATTTATTTATATAGAAAATAATAATAATATATATTATTATTATTATTTCCTTTTCTTTTTTCAAATACAAATAAATCTTTTCTTTTTCCTATTCCAAATCAATTAAATTTTCCTCTCTCCTCATTAATTCCGTTCACCAATTATTATTTTCTCTAACCAACACCCTTTAAATTAAATATATATATATATATATATATATATATATCCATATATATATAAATTTAATTTTCTTAAACAAAATTCACCAAATAAAAAATCCTCCTAATTTCTTTTCGAATTAAATCAATAACATCCCAACAAACCAAAATCAAATTACTCATTTAAACCTAAATAAATTAAGGTAATTGATCACAAAAATTTAAAATTATCTTAAATTTTGGGATGTTACAATCTTCCCTCCTTAAGAAACTTTCATCCTCAAAAGTTCTAATCCTCATACAACTTTGGATATTTAGCTCTCATGTCATCCTCTCACTCGCACATAGCGTCTCCAACTAGCTTATTCTGCCATAAAACTCTTACCGATGAAATTTCTCTATTGCGTAGGACCTTTACTTCTTTTGCCAAAACTTCGATAGGTTGCTTCTCCTAGCTTTGGTTTCCATTCGATTGCTATGGCTCATAATCATTAAAACTCAACCCATGAATCCAACTTACTTAACTTGTATACATGTACCAATTTTGTTTAACTCGAGCTGAGTTATTTTTCTTTTCGACTCAAATTGGTAGTTTTGCTAGTTCAAGTTTCCAACTGGCACACGAAGGCTAAAATTCCTTTAATTGCTATCTTCTTTAATGATTTACCACATAACATAAGAAATGTATGAGTAAAAAAAAAAAAAACTCCTTAAGTAATTCCTCTATTGGGGCCTCTTGGGTGAACTGTTAAACTCATTTTGACATAGGCATAATGTACCAATAATAACATGGCATAGGTAGTGATCTCGAAGGAACACAAATCGTGGCATAAGTAGTGATCCCAAAGGAACACAAATCATGGCATAAGTAGTGATCCCAAAGGAACACAAATTCATAGGTAGTGATCCCGAAGGGTCACAAATCATAGCATAGGTAGTACATAGCCTGTCAAAAGAGTAAACGGTCACCCTTCATCTTAGCATGCAATCAACACTCTCGCATTAGCATAAATGTCAATATCAATAGCTTTTCAATATGCTCATAGTGTCCTTACAGTATATAGCTCATAAATTCATTCATCAATCAATAATATGATTTTATGGTACCATATAACTAAACATGTTCATCAATTTTCCAATTTCGAGTGTCCTACTCAAGGGTATTCTAATGAAAGAATCACTTACCTTAGAGTCGCGGTTAGACCTTGGCTTTAACATCTAGCAACCTTTAATAAAATCTGCCTTAATAAACTTTAATCCCACCTATAAGTATCCGACTTATTGAGACAAAGTTTATTGTAAAACCACTAATCTCATTCTCCAAGGTAAAACACAACATAAACCCTGGAATTCTCATTTTAACAACTATTTACCAAATAGCGTTTTAATTTCCATCAACAAAGTTTAACTCTGTCCACAAACCAATGTGCTTCAAATCACTTGAACTTAAACATGTACTTAGTTCCCTTTTAACACCGCTACGTGGCGACATTTTCTAACCATAACCTTTTCCATAAGGTTCTCAATCACACAAATAGTCCATCTTAATTCCACTTTATACAGGCAATGTCATAAACATATATCCATAAAATATCTTATTAAGAAACATACCTAGCGAGAACGAAGGAACCATAGTGACCATGGGGACATAAACCATAGACTTACATCGTAAGTCAGTCTACAGAATCTAAAACTTACGCTTTGATACCAACTGTAACGCCCCGGATTTTCAACCTTAACCCGAGGTCGTTACTTAAACATAAACTCATATTCTTTACAAATTAAAGCGGAAGAATTTGTCACTAGTAACAACATCAACACAGTGGAAGCCTTTGTCAAAATAGTCCCCAAACACATGGTCACTGGTCCTTCCTGTCCGTCGCCGGTTTCCTCATACTTACATGAAAAATAAACACGAAAAGAGTGAGTATAAAAATACTCAGTAAGAGACCTACTATTGGGCCCGCTAGGTAAACTGTTAACTTCTATTAAACCTATACCTTATGTTACATAATCTAGTGAACCCGTAGGAACACTCATAACTGGCTAATGATCCCGTTGGAAACGAATCTGTCTAGTGAACCCGAAGGAGCATGTAACTATCTGGTGAACCCAAAGAAACACATTTCCTTATAGGGTAATCTGACTAATAGATAAAGTTAACAGCTATCATAATTCCTAACATGCATTCTTAGTCCAATCAATCATAATCATATACATAAAATTTTCATCCAACATTCGCATTCGCATATCATAAATATTATGCCAAACCATAAATGCATAACATCGTATAGTTCGAGAAGTTGTCATAACATAATAAATTTTAATTAATAACTCTCTATAAAAATTATTAATTTATTAAACTCATCTAATACATCACTAACTCACTACATCAATCAATTCCACCATTTAACTCAACTGTCATATGCATCCTTATTGTCATGCAACATCTTACGAAGGATCCGGTTGTAAATCTCTTACCTCAAAATACTTAAAAATTCTCTTTGCTTGAAATATGACTCCTTAAATTGATCCTAAACATAAAATATTTAATTAATAATTTTTCCATAAAAATTATTAATTATTTTAACCTTATCTTTTCAATAACAATTCTTTAATCAACTTACCAATTCGTAAAAAGAACTCCACGAATAAATTCCAACAATTTTGCTTCAATTTAACCTTCAAATAATCAAGAATTATCCCCAATTAAAATCTAAAATAATTCTTTAATTAAATTTTAATGGGTATCCAAATCCACCTTAAACTACCACCAACAGAGGCGACGCGACGAGCTGAAGATTCAATTTCATCAAACTTGAGACAAAACGATCAAGTTTATCCATAAGTTGAAGAACGATCCACAAAGATCAACAAGCCTAAAGACTGATCATCCAAGAAGACCATCAAGTCTAAAGGCTGATCATCTAAAAAGATCATCAAGTCCAAAGGTCGATTATCCAAGAAGATCAATAAGTTTAGAAATTTAAAATTTATTTTTCAAGAGAAAGTATCAAAAGAGTAAATATTAGATATTATATCCACTACATTATATTGAAATCAATATAAAGTTCAAATTTCACGAATTAAATTTCTTTCGAAATCTCGTGTGACCAGTTTGACACGCCCAGTGGGACTATCTCTACCTTTCATCTCTTTCTCTTTTAAAGGAAACATCTAAAGAAATCATGACATCTAAGCGATGTTGACAAACGACCCAATACTCGCAGCCACTTAAGGAAACCTCAATCGTATGAAGAGATGTTGCCCTTTGAGGTTGCAAAGAACATATAGGAACAATTGTCGAAGTCATCAAAGGGTTAAATTATAATGAAGGAAAATCTTGCATTCGACGATCATATCTCATCTCCTGAAAGATCAAATGAGCGGACACCTCGCTCAAATATAATGTAAGTTATGATGGCTGCTGTGGAAACAAGTGAAGAGAGAATGACAGAGCTTGAAAAGAAATTTAATATGCTCATGAAGGCAATCGAGGAAATGAATTATGAGATTGCATCTCTCAAGAATCACATCAAAAGTCGTGACACTGTTGAATCAAGTCATACACATACAATCAAGGATAATGACAAAGAAAAAACAATCTTGCAGAAAAGACAACAAGTGCAACCTATTCGATTTTATGTCCTAAAACTCGTAGATAGTAAATGTAATCCATTGACCGTTATTAATAAAGAGTTATTATTATAATGTTAATAAAAAGTTATTGATTATTTGATTATTTTTATCTTATTAACCCAAATCAAATAAACTAACATCCTAAGTTGACTTATAAGTCTTGAACTATATGTGGAGACGTACAAGGATCAATATTCGAGATATAACTTAAATGATATAGGGATAAGGCGAGGTACCTTATCTTGGTAACACAATGGATACGATCCACTTTGTATTTATGATACAAACAAAATGATCCAACATGTTCATGTAGGTGACACGCGAGTAGGGGTATCTTATGCAGTGAGTTTACATATGATTGGACCACGAAATAGTAACCACCAGATGTAGCTCTGTTGACTAGTTAGGTTTCTATTTCAATAGGATGACTTAGGCAACTTAGTCTTAATTCTGAGTGTATTATGAACTCTTCCTTACGAGGGATTGTTCTTTGATTTGTACGAGTGAGAGTGACCAGATTGTCCACTCAATAAGCCTACCATTTTGGGGACGAGACTGAGTGGGAAGCTGGAAACATAATCACACAAGATGAAATTTATTCTTTCTCGACTTTAGGGTAAGTAGATGAGTGTACCCTTAAATGGTGTCTTCAGGACTTGAACAAAAGAACGTACTTTCTTTATGGCACGAGAGGGATTTCTGTTTATTGGTTGAACCATAAATAGGTTGTTCATTAGAGGAGCACTGCTATTTAAGGACTAAGAAGTAACCTAGGGATAAAACGGGTAATTTGATCCAGTTGGTGTTACGAACACTTGTGAAGGACTAACTTGTTGTTATTAGTCTAGATCCGTGGACACAAAAATATATCTACAGTGAGAAGAGTTCAACTATGAGTCTTTAATGGAGTGTACACACAATTAACGAATATTGATTAATGTGGTTAATGAGTTTAGTCAATTAATCTCATATCGTTGTAGTTTCTGATCTATAGGTCCACAAGATCCCCTTCCTAGCTCATAAACGGTAATGGGGTTAATATATTTGGATGTAATTTGAATGTTCAAATTGACTTAGGAATTTAAAAGAAAAATAAAAAGAATTTCAAAGTCTTGGAAATTAAAATAATCAAATTTAATTAAACTAAATTATTAATTAATTATACAATTAATTAGTTACTAAATTAAATATCTTATATTTAATTTAATTCTGGTTTGAATTATATTCAAATTTAATATTATCTCATAACCTATAGTTTAATGTGTATCATATGCACATTAAATTTAATTTATAACTTTAATATGAATCTAATTCACATTAAAACAATATTTGAACTTATTCAAATATTTTAATCTCTCATAACCAAGTTGGAATGATACATTACTTTTTTTTTAATGCTCAATAATTACAAAAGATATATCTTAAAGAACTTTAAAATGTTTTAAAAGAAATTCAACAAGTAAAGAAATATTAAATTGAACATCAATGTAACAATTAACGCAAAATATGAGGGATGTGAGCTCTTGCGCAGCGGAGAATAAATACAGAATCATTACTCAAACTGAATATGAGAAATTAAAAATACTAATTCATTGGCAAAAATACAGAAACAAATTTTACTGCAAAATAATTAATGGTTAAGCATACTTTTCTAATAAAAAGAAATAAAATTATAGATAAGAAATTAAAACTTACTTTCGTTGTCGACTCTGAATCTACAAATCACCAAGGTGAAGCCACCACCACTTGGAACCTTTTCCTATTCTCTGGATAGATGAGGTTTGGCTTGTGGGTGTTGGGTTTTATATCCTAAAAATCGTAGATAATAAATGTAATCAATTGACCGTTATTAATAAAGAGTTATTGTTCTAATTTTAATAAAGAGTTATTGATTATTTGATTATTTTTGTCTTATCAACCCAAATCCAATAAACTAACATCCTAAGTTAATTTATGAGTCTTGAACTGTATGTGGAGACATACAAAGATAATTGTTCGAGATATAGCTTAAAGGGTCTATAGTATAGGGATAAGACTGAGTACCTTATCTTGGTAACACTATGGATACAACCCACTTTTTATCTATGATACAAGCACAATGATCCAATGTGTTTGTGTAGGTGACACGCGAGTGGGTGTATCCTATGCAATGAGTTTGCATAAGACTGGACCACGAAATAGTAACTATTAGAAATAACTCCATTGACTAGTTAGGTCTCTATTTCAATAGGATGACCTAGGCAACTTAGTCTTAATCTTGTGTAACGCCCCAGATTTTCGGCTGTAACCCAAAGTCGTTACTAAAGTAAAAACAACTTTTAAATTCATTTTTTAAAAGCAAATATATAATAAATCGAAAGTAAATACTTTTATTTAATTCAAAATAAATAGTGAAAGAACCTAGACGGGATCCCTGAAATAGTTTTCTAACCAAATTCATTACAACAAAATCCAACACACAGTTTATAAAGAAATTTCAAACCAAAATCATAAGCGGAAGCAAAAGTCTCATGGTCCCTTCCAAAATAGTCAATGGTTCCACTTGCCTCTCGCCGGTCCATTCTTACCTTTGCCTGAAATAAAACATAGAAAGGAATGAGTATAAAAATACCCAGTAAGGAACACAACTACAGACTCCACTGGGTAACTGTTAACTTTCCCTAATGACTTGTACTTTGCGACACACAGTCGGGTGGTTGAGTATTGACAAATATGTCGGAACGGGCCTCGTACCAAGCCCCTTCATGACCCTATCACAGCAAAACGCCACACAGGCTTGCCCTCAGAACGAATGTCGGAACAGGCCTCGTACACCCCCTTCTCGACCTTCAGTGATGGGGTGCCACACAGGCTGGTCTACTAAACGCCACACAGGCTAGCCGACAATATGCCACACAGGCTGGTCAACTAAACGCCACACAGGCTGGTCAATTAAACGCCACACAGACTGGTCAACTAAACGCCACACAGGCTAGTTGACGATACGCCACACAGGCTGGTCGACTGTCACCACACAAGCTAGTCGACGATACGCCGCACAGGCTGGTCACTGGCTAGTCAGAATCAAATCGTCACATGACTTGAAAACTGACCTGTCGTTTCCCACCAAGTACAAACTATTAAGTAAATTAACAGAAACCGTATCCAATTAATCCAGTACAAGTATTGTGATCACAGTAATCAAACATATCTCATGCAACAGATATCACAGGTAAACAGTACCACAAATCATGCATAAACCAACAGATTTATGAGTTAGATAAACCCAAAGTCAACACTCAAAACAGGCACAGAAACCATCTTGACACCTTATACGCCAAAAGCTTAGATTCGGTAGGAGTAATCCTTACCTCCAGTTACCGAGATTCCTTTAATCGAATTAGCTCCAACTAACCCTAAACACACAAGAATTCAAATTAATACTTTTTCCTTCCAACAGAAAATATTAATCAATTCCAACCATCACTAGTCACTTCCGAACTCACCCACGAACCAAGAACGAGCAAAAGGCAGCGGAGACAAGAAGTGACAAAAAAACCTTATCGGCTCGGCTCGGCTCGGCTCGGGGCAAATTCCAGATCTGGACGTCACAAAGGGTGCAGCTTGCGGACTAACGCGCGGACGGAAGACAATGGGCGGCGCGAACTAGGCAGATGGAGAACGGTCGGGCGTGGGGGTGGCGGGCACGAACGGCTGGGTGAGACGCAGATCCGGCGTAGAGCGGCTTGGCGATGGGCGTGCGACGAGCGGCTCAGATCTGCGTGACTCGCGACTTCACGAACGGCTGGGACTTCGGCGCGATGCAAGAAGACGAAGTCTGACGGCGGCGCGGGTTGAAGAGATACTGGCTCGGGCGGATCTGGGCTGCGAGTGGTGTGGCTGGGCTGCGGTGTCAGCTTGACGGGCTTCTCGACGTCGTCCGATTCGACTGGCGAAGGTGAGCGACTACGACAGCAATGGAGGAGAAGGCGTGAAGGTGCGGCGGCTAGGGTTTCTTTGATGGAGAAGATGAAGTTTGGAGGAAAAGATGAAGAAGGAGATTGGGGAAGGAGATGAAGAAAGAGTGTTTTGAAAAAATAACAATAAAATGAATAATAACCATTATTATTACTTTATCATTATTATTATTTCTTTTTCTTTTTCAAAAATCCCAAAAATTCTCTCTTTTCCACAATAATTTTCTCCACTCTCCTCATTCTTCCACCAACTCCAGTAACTCTCCCTCCACTCGTATTAACAAATTTAATAATAAAAATTCCAAAATTTATAACCAAAATTATTTTCACACTTAATCCAAATTCTTGAAAATTTGGGATGTTACATCTTGAGTGTATTATGAACTCTTGTTCACAAGGGATTGTCCTTTGATTTGTACGCTGAGAGTGGTTAGATTGTGACTCAATAAGCCTACCATTTTGGAGACAAGACCTAGAGGAAAGCTGAAAACATAATTACAGAATATGGAATTCACTTATTATCGACTTTAGGGTAAGTAGATGAGTATTCCCTTAAATGGTACCTCCAGGACTTGAACAAAAGACCCTACCTTCTCTATGGCACGAGAGAGATTTATGTTTATTTGTTGGACCATAAACAAGTCTTTCATTAGAGGAGCACTGATATTTAAGGGCTAAGAAGTAATCCAAGAGTAAAACGATAATTGGATCTAGCTTGTGTTACGAGCACTTGTGAAGGACTAACTTGTTTTTATTGGTCTATATTTGTGGACACATAAATATATCTACAGTGAGAAGAGTTCAGTTGTGAGTTTTCAGTCAAGTATACACATAATTAACGAATATTGATTTATGTGGTTAATGAGTTAGCCAATTAATTTCATATCGTTGTAGCTTATGATCTGTAGGTCCATGGAAAATGAGATTAATATATTTTAGATGTAATTTGAAATGTTCAAATTGACTTAGGAAATTAATATAATGTATTATGATACATTATAATATAAAGTTTATATCTTAATTAAACTTTATAATATAATTTTATTTTGGATGTGATTCAAAATTAGGTTATGAGAGATTAGACTATTTGAATAAGTTCAAATATTGTTTTAATATGAATTAGATTCATATTAAAGCTATAAATTAAATTTAATGCGTATATGATACACATTAAACTATAGGTTATGAGAGAATATTAAATTTGAATATGATTCAAATTAGAATTAAATTAAATATAAGATATTTAATTTAGTAACTAACTAATTGCATAATTAATTAATAATTTAGTTTAGTTAAATTTGATTAGATTAATCTAAATTAAAACTAAAGGTTATGAGAGAGTTTCATGGAATATTAATTAAATGTGATTTAATTAATTATTAATTTGATTGAAATTAAATATCTGTGGGAAACGTGAGATTTACTTACGTAATCCCAGAGTTTTCTTTAATCTCAGAACAAGAAAAGAAAGTGGATAAATAGTTCTTTTCTGTGATTTGAAAAAACTAGAGGTTCACATACAAAGAATTTTTCTCTCTTTTTTCTCTCTATAATTTTCTCTAAAAAAAATTCCAAGTCTAAAAAAGATTTCCACAAACCAAGCCTCATCTACCCAGAGGATAGGAAAGGTTCCAAGTGGTGATGGTCTCACATATGATGATTTGTATATTCAGAGTCGACAATGAAAGTAAGTTTCAATTTTTTCTCTGTAATTTTATTTATTTTTCTATATGCATGCTTAACCTTAATATTTTACAGTAAATTGTTTCTGTAATTATTGTCAATATATTGGTATTTTTATTTTCCCAATTAAAATTGAGTAATGGTTATGTTAAATCTTTCGCGCTTTCATCCCTTCAATTGGTATTAGAGCCATCTCAATTTTTAAATTGAGAATTTTAAAAATTTGCATTGATTTTTAGTGGGATTACTGTATTATGATTGTGGGTTTTACAATTGAATGATTACTATATTTTTTGCCATAGATTTACAGTTTTTTTATGTGATCAATTGTAAAGGCCACTGCATTTTTGGATATTTTATTAAGTAGATCTTGTAATTTTTATTCCACATGGGATTTGTTGCATTTTTCTGAGAAAAACGATATCAAATTCGTCCAAAATAGACCATCAGAGACCAAGATATGACATTTAAAGGACGACACACGTCTGGAGAATTTGTCAACGTGAGGTCAGCATGCACCAGGGGTGTCTGGCGTGACTCAGCTTAAGGCACAACTTGGCGATTGACGTAGGGGACTCATGGTGCGCATGCGGCTCGGACAAGGCTCAGGTGTTAGTGATTGACTCGCTAGCAGCTCGAACGAGGTGGATGGCTTGTGTGCAGCGTGCGTGCCGCTTCTAGTAGCTTTGACGGCTCGCTGACGACTTCGGGCGGCTCTGGTTCAAATTTTGGGCCAGTTCAACTGTTTTTTAGGCCAATACTCTCATTTTTGGGCTGGTTCAAGTATTTTTAGGTCGGTTTTTCATTTTCTGGACTAGTTCGTGATTTTTGGATTCGATTTGAAGCTTTTTAAAGGTCTTTGGACCGAATTTGGTGCTTTGGAAGTTATTTTAGAAAAACTTTAACTAAATTAATATAATTTTTATGTTTTATTTTATCCTAGGGCCAATTTTATAGATTTAATTGTTGTTTAAATGTTTTATGGATGTCATTTAGATAAATCGCTCCATTGGTTAAGCATATTCATGCATTTTTATATATTGTAATTGTTATAATGTATGATATTAATGCATGATAATTAATTTACGAGTAATTTAATGTATGTTGATATATTAAATATATGAAATTTGGAGAAGCATGATGCATGAGATTACTTAGATAAATGTAATTTGTTATATTTTATTAATGTCATGTATATGCTTGATTGATTTTCATGACTTTTTTATATAAGTGTTATATTATTTAAAATAAAAATTACTTTGCTGAGCATAATACATCATAGTTTAATATAATAGTTATATTAATTTTATAATTTGCATGCAATGTGGTTTATTTTTTTAATTAATTATAATTTGATTATTTATTAATTAATTAAATCTTAATATACATGATTATAGGACTAATTAATTAATTTTAAAAAAAGTTCTAAAATTTGATAATTAGAAACCGTCAACCTATAATAAATAGTTGCATGCAAACATAGGATCTTAGGATATTTTGAGTTAATTTTAAATTGTTTAAAATTAAATAGACCTAAAATCACGTTAGTTCTAATTAGATTAGAATTAAGTCTTATTTTAGTTTAATGAAACTAAATAGGACAATAGGATTTAAGGTTATAAGAGAACTTCGGTAAAGTTCTGTCTAAGGCGGGGGTACTAAAGTTGACAGTTTACGGAACACCTCCTACCTGGAAACTAACTTGGAACAGGCGTTGAATTTACCTTATTCTTATTAGCATAAGATGTCAATAGGTAAATTAAATTGTTAATACACTTGGAAACTTTAGAGTAAAGTTTTATTATAAAAGTTATAATAGGAATTAAAGTTATAAGGGAACTCCACCGATTAAATTCTGTCTAGGGGTGTACATAAGTCTAGTTGGACCGGGTTGGAGGAAAATTATGGACCAACCCAAAGTCACCGGGTTGACAAAAATTGAACCTTGTGATTCAATATGCAAGGGTCAACCCAACCCAACCCATAAAATCTAGGTTGGGTCGAGCTGGGTTGGAGGGTTGTATACATTTTCAAGTATCAAATTTATGGTCAAATTGAAAAAAATTAATAAGATTAAAAACAATAAAACACCATTTGATACATTTAGTTATAATAATGTAATCAATTACTAATACATTTAACTCAACTCGAATAACCCAAATTGAACTTTGACTTATAAACATTAATTTAGGAATGAAAAATTGAGAGTGGAAAAGTTGTAAAAGGATTTGACCAATTCAAAGCGCAAAGAAAGACCAAGACGTAAAGTCGAAAGCATTATATATAGAATGAAAAATAGGAATAGAAAAATCCAAAACATTCTATGCAAAGTCCACTAAAAATAAGAATAAAAAAGTCCAAAGCATTCTAGCTATTAAAAATAGGAATAAAAAAGTTGAAAGTTCACTAAAAAAGTGCTACGCCTACGCCATGACGGGTTCCTACAAAACCAATACAAACACATAAGAATTGCATATAAAGTAATAATATATTATGTTATGCTAGAAAAACTCACACTAACATTAATCAATATGCTCTTCCTCCAAATCAAATCCATTAGTCCAATACAGTAGACGATGATGGGTTCCTTACATAAAAAATCAACAAAACTAAATATAAATATTATTTAGCATAATACATGTTCGATATGTACAATAAAGAAAGCAATCAATTACCTGCCTCAATATTCTCATAAGTCTCTAACTCTTCAAGTTGTGGATGGAGATCTAATAACACCGAGCCGTCTCGAATCCAATTTTGCATACATATCAAAGTTTCGACTGAGAAGACAAAAAACTACGAAAGGAATCAAGAATTCTCCCTTCTATACTAAATGTAGACTTAGAAGCCAACGTAGATATCAGAACCGCCAAGATATCTTGAACAATTGTAGATAGAATGGGATATTTGTACCTATAAATTTTCCACCAATACAAAATATCAAATTCATCTTTATCTACAACATACTTGTCAGATAAATAAGAAGTCAAGTCATTCTCCACTTCCATTGTACTTTCTTCTTCTCTCAAAGCACAAAAATTTATCCATGGAACAACTACTTCATCGTTCACACTACTCAAATCATTTGTAGTAACAGTGTTTGATTGTCGAGAATCAATGATGCTATGACTACCTCGAGTTGAAGGGTTATGTTGTGATTTGTAAAAGTCATATAGACGATACAAATATATCTTCATGCTCTCAACTATATCCTTAACAACATCACTCTCATAAACATTGGAAAGACAATAATTCAAGTACTTTAACTTGTACCGATGATCTATCACCATAGCCACAAACATTAACTTATTCATCTTATCAAGCTAATCCCAATACTTATCTAACTTCGTTCTCATATTCATAGCCATCATACTCAAAACAGAGTTGGTGTTGTTGCTCCATTTGTTCAAAGCAAACTGAATTTTATTAATCTCCTTATAACCAAATTTAGAAGTTACATACGAGGATCCACTTATCTTTATAGTGGTTTCATAGAACCCTTTCAAAAACTTAATAAACACACCAACAGTCAACCAATCAAATACACTTAGAGCGCTAATCTTTTATTTCTACGATCATCTTTCTCGAAATACTCAACAAAATCTGAGTCCTCTTTCTCTTCCTCTAAATTTCTAAAAGCTTTCTCAAATTTAGTTGCACGTTCAAGCATTAATATGTAGAATTCCACCTAGTTGCCACATCTAAACAAACAACAGCCTTACACGAGATTTTTTCTTATTTCACACACGCTTTAAATTTTTTCCTTCTCTTAGGTGATGATCGTAACATATCTCACAGTATTACGAACACTATCAATAGTATCATGCATATCTTTCAACCCATCCTTTACAATAAGATTAATTATTTGAGCACAACACCTCATATGTAATAGTTCTCCATCTAAAACAATACATTTCCAACTTTTTAGTCTTCTCTTAACATAAAAAATAGCCACATCATTGGAACTTGCATTGTAAACCGTGATGGTAAAAATTTTGTCAATCCCCCACTCCAACAAATAACTTTCAATCACCTTCCCAATAATTTCTCCCATTATTATGTAAAACCCAAAATCTTTTTATATAAAACCCATTCAAAATTAATAAAATGTGTCGTAATTACCAAGTCGTTCACATTTTGTAGTGAAGTCCAAGTGTCCATAGTAAGACATTCTTTGAGAGCATTTAACTAGAAATAATTTTAATTTTTTCTTCTCTTCAAGATAAAGTTGATATATATCCTAGCAATTGCTACTCTTGATTGAACATCAAACCTAGGACATACAATAGTACAAAAATGTCTAAAACCCTCAGTCTCAACGAATTTGAACGACAACTCATTCCTAATTATCATCTTAGCACATGCTAATCTACATGTTGGTTGGCTAAACAATGCAGTCACAAAATTACTAGTATTGGCTCTCTTTCCATCATTTGTAGGTACAAGAGTTAAGGTGGTTTGTCCCTTTTCTTCTCTGTATGGATACATTTTACATTGATTTCTTAAATGCTTCCACAAAATGCTAGTTCCACAACTATTACTATCGCATACGTAATCCTTACCAAAATATTTATACTTGCACCTAGCTCCATCGTTAGCACTCACTTCCATTTTTGTGAAATCATCCCACACAGAAGAAGTTAGTTTATTAGGTTTCTTTCGTTTGGACTTGGAAGGTAGATGTGGTATATGTTTTGATGTTTGAGTTTGACTTGTATTAGGAGGAGAAGACATTTCATTATTACCGGTAGCACTCGCATTCACACTAATTCTATCCATCTATAAAATACGGGAAACTAATAAACACCTCAATTATTAATTAGAATAAGAAAATTATTAAACTCATTTACCCATCCAAAATTCATACCATACAACATCTAATTATTAAACACACGAAAAGTTAACAATTATAATATTTAACTCATCCAAAATTCATAACATACAATATCTAACTAAATAGTAAACACACGAAAAGTTAACAATTATAATATTTAACTCACCCATAAAGTTATTCTAATATTGGTTGGTTTCAAACTGTTGTCGCTGTTGCCTTTTTCAACTACTTGCACTGTTAATTTGTCCCTTGCTGCAACAATTGGTTGTCATTAATGATAAATCATATACATAATTATAGATGGTCACAAACAAAGAATGAGAATATTATAGATATTGAATAAAAGATAAATAAAGAGAACATACAATTAAACCTACAACTTTTTTTTGGCATCAAACAATGTTTGAAGATGACACTTGAGAGAAAGGGAGAGGGAAGGGAGTTTCAAAGAGGAAGAGTTATGGCGAACAAAGTCACAAAGATGAAAGACGAGAAAGGATTTGCGAGAGAAAAATGGGTACTTGCATATGCTATCAAGCTACAAAGATCTCGAGCATCAGACATCTGGGATGCGAGCTACAAAGATTGTCGGGCATCTGCGATGCGAGCTGCAAAGATTGTAGGGCATCTACGATGCAAGTTGCGAAGACCGTAGGCGTCAGCTACGTCTGTGAAGCAAGTTGCGAAGATCGTCGATGTCGCTACGTCTGTAATGCGAGCTACAAAGACAGTCTCGCATCCGACCTCTGCGAGCTGCGAAGATCGTCGGCATCAGACGTCTACGAGAGAAGTGTCTGACATCTGCTAGAGAAACACAGAAGAATTTTAGGGGTTGTGTCATGCGTTTGCGAGAGATGGTTTAGGGTATAATATTATTAAATATTAATTATATTTAACTTGGGTAGGGTAGAGTCAACCCGATCCATGCACACCAAGAACTAGCTACCTGACCCAAAATCAATTTTCTTTTTTTAAATATGCAACCCAACCACCCTTACCGTTTGGGTTGGGTAAATTGGATTAGTCGGGTTTTCGATTCTTTCAAACACTCCTAGGTCTGTCTAAGGCTGGGGGTACGTAAGTTGGTAATCTATGGAACACCTCCTACCAAAAACACCTAGAAACTAAATGGTTTAAGATGCCACTAGGTTTAAATGGTTTAATACAGCTAGAAACTTTAGAGTAAAGTTTTATTATAAAAGTTATAATAGAAATAGTCTTAGTTAGATTCATTTAACCAAAATTTAGCTAAGTACAACAAACCCTATGAATATAAGAAAATATTAGTGAGAGAAAAATGGTAGATATGATATATCAATTTGTAGATCTCACATCTCTAAGAGTTCACACTTGAGATCCGTACTTGACTTATTGTCGTCCTAGGCGCAACCGCCCTTCGAAAAGTGTTTGTATGAGTCAATAAAAGGTGAATAGGAAAAATGTTCACAGTAAGTGGAAGAAGAATGTATGTCAACGTATCCTATGGTCTCCTCCACTAAGTTGCACTGTGAGATTTCTACGATCTGCCTGCGTGTCGTTCTAGAGTGACCATCCCTTCGAAGGGCTTGATCATAGGAGTTGAAACACTGCAAACTCCAGAAATTGATAGGGTTTCTTAGGTTAATCTTCAACAGTTGTTTTTTTTAACGATAGCCTATTGAAGCGTACCTCTGGCATTTGAAAATGGAAAGGTCACACTTACGAAATGAATTAAATTTGTTAATTAATCCTTGGTCGAACAACAGTAGCTAAGAACTATGGGAATAAGAGTTATTCTGGTATTAGTAATTAGCTGAGATTGTCTCAATTCATAAGAGGAGTAGCTGATCACCCTTCGGTGACTGTTGCTCTAAACTTCTAAAGTATCGTTGCAAAACTAAATCACTTATTTGATTAGGGTTCTGTGATTGTTTGCTTTTACTGATGATTAGATTACTTATTGTAATGGGTTAAGACAAAGTTAACTAATACAGTCAATTAGTTATCATTTTTCAGCATGTTTTCCTTTATAATTCAACTGTTTAAGAACGAAAAATTAACCGGTAAAAATTATGCGACGTGAAAATCTAACCTAAATATGATTTTGGTTATTGTTGATCTATGCTTCGTCTTAATGGAGAAAGTCTTCCTTTCCCTACTCATAATGCATCCCTGACTGTCAAGGATGCATATAACCGTTCGACAAAGGTCAATGAAAAGGTCTACGTCTATATTGTTGCGAGTATGCCTGACGTACTGAGCAAGAAGCATGAGTCCATGGTCACTGCACGTCAGATCATGGATTCCTTGCAGGAGATGTTTGGACAACCGTCTATTCAGATTCGGCACGAGGCTACAAAATTTGTTTATAATGCCCGTATGACTGAGGTCTAATATTTTTGAGAACATGTTCTGGACATGATGGTCCACTTCAATGTGGCAGAGATAAACAGAGTGGTTATTGACGAGGATAGTCAAGCGTCATTTATCATAGAATCTCTTATGTAGAACTTTCTTCAATTTTGCAACAATGTGGTAATAAATAAGATAATGACAACTTGACTATCCTCCTTAACGAACTGTAGATTTTTTAGTCTCTTATGAAAAATGAGGGACCAAAAGAAGGAGAGGCAAATCTAGGAGCTTTCAGAAGGATTCATCATCTGAAACAAAATCTGCATTTTCAATTTCTGAAACTAAGAAAATCCATAAAGGAGGATCGGGGAAAGGTCCTGCTGCTACTACAAAAGGCAAGGGAAAGGCTAGGGTAGCTCCAAAAGTGAAGTGCTTCTATTGCAATGTCAATGGACATTGGAAGAGGAATTGCCCTAAGTTTCTTGATGTGAAGAAGAAAGAAGGTAAATATGATTTACTTGTTCAGAAACATGTTTAGTTAAAAATGACCAAAATGTTTGGATACTGGATTCAGAAGCCACTAACCATGTTTGTTCTTCTTTACAGGAAACTAGTACCTTTTAGCAACTCAATAAGAGTGAGATTGAAGAGATGAGAGCCCTTGCGCAGCGAAAGATTTAACAGAACCATTACTCAGTTTTAATTGGAAAAATAAAAATACCAATACATTGACAATAATTACAGAAACAATTTACTGTAAAATAATAAGGTTAAGCATGCATACAGAAAAATAAATAAAGTTACAGAGAAGAAACTAAAACTTACTTTCAGTATCGACTCTGAATCTACAAATCACCAAATGTGAGACCACGACTACTTGGAACCTTTCCTATCCTCTGGTAGATGAAGTTTGATTTGTGGGAATCTTTTTTGGACTTGAAAATTTTTTGAGAGAAAATTGTAGAGAGAAAATAGAGAAGAAAATTGTTTGTATGTGAACCTCTTGTCCTTTACAAATCACAAAGAAGAACTATTTATCCTCTCTCTTTTCTTGTTTCTACAAGAAAAGAAGGTTAGAGAGAACTGTGAGATTATGTAGGTGAATCTCACGTTTTCCATAGTTATTTAATTTCAATCAAATTAAAATAAAAATAATAATTAATTCAATCACATTTAATTAATATTCCATGAATCTCTCTCATGACCTTTAGTTTTAATTTAATTTAATTAAATCAAATTTAATTAAACTAAACTATTAATTAATCTGTAATTAATTAATTACTAAATTGAATATCTTATATTTAATGTAATTCTGATTTGAATCATATTCAAATATAATCTTCTTATAACCTATAGTTTAATGTGTATCATATACGGATTAAATTTAATTTATAGTTTTGATATGAATCTAACTCACATTAAAATAATATGTGAACTTATTCAAATATTTTAATCTCTCATAACCTAATCGTGAATCACATCCAAAATAAAATTATATTATAAAGTTTAATTAAGATATGAACTTTATATTATAATGTATCACCACACATTATATTAATTCCCTGAGTCAATTTGAATATTTCAAATTATATCCAAAACATATTAACCTCATTATCCTTTAGGAGCTAGAAAGGAGACCTAATGAACCTACAGATCAGTAGCTACAACTATATGAGATCAATTAGCTAAATTCATTAAACTCAATATTCATTAACTGTGTGTACACTTCACTACAGACTCATAGTTGAACTCTTCTCACTAAAGATATATATCTGTATCCACGGATACAAACCAATAACAACAAGTTAGTCCTTCATAAGTGTTCATAACACCAGTTGAGTCAAATTAACGTTTTACCCTTATGTTACTTCTTAGTCCTTAAATACTAGTGCTCATCTAATGAACAACTTGTTTATAGTTCAACCAATAAACAAAAATCTCTCTCGTGCCATAGAGAGGGTAGGACTCTTTGTTCAAGTCCCGGAGGCACCATTTAAGGGAAAACTCATCTACTTACCCTAAAGTCGAAAGAAGTGAATTCCATCTTGTGTGATTATGTTTCCAACTCCCCTCTTGATCTTGTCACCAAAATTGTAGGCTTATTGAGTCGGAAATCTGGCCACTCTTATCGATACAAATCAAAGGACAATCACTCGTAACCAGGAGTTCATAATACACTCAAGATTAAGACTAAGTTGCCTAGGTCATCCTTTTGAAATAGACATCTAACTAGTTAATGGAGCTACATCTAGTGGTTACTATTTTTTTAAGTTTTCATCGTCTTGCACATTTCCTTGCATTACGTCGTCTTCCTCACTTTCGTAAATGTACATGGATAGGTATGGTTTAATGTAACCTAATACAATTTTTTTTTCCTGATAAGCATGTTTATTGAAGTTAGTATAGGATACCTTCTTACATTGGAAATTATTTGAAAAATCCACCATGAAGTTACTGTGCAACATTCTTTAAACTTTTAATTTGAACTATTATATTTTTAAACACTAGAAAAGAGTTGAAATACAGTCTCTACCATTAAACCTGTTAATTTTCTTGTTACTATCTTGTCATTTTCACAGTTTTTTAAAAATCTTTAAATATATCTTGTTAAGAAAATATGTTGAGGAACTCCTAATTAACTGCTTTTATATTTTTGTATAACTGTCTAATCATCTAGTTACTTGTATCTTTTCTAATCTATAACCTCGGCGACACTTGTAGGAAGCCTATCAAGGATTTGTCTATTAGGTTGAAAATTGAGAATGCCAATATTGAATGTTTGTATTTGCGAGTTTCTTGCTACCACACTATTATAGAATATGGATTAACCGTACAATAATCATTTGCTCTAATTCATTTTGATTTTCAATGGATCTTGCCATTTTATCTTTTTTGGTGTTCTATATGTGGCAGGCTAAGGACTATGATGCTGCCTTAGATTTGGATCTAGATTCCATGGAGAAGTTTTTGCTTCAGTGCCTAGCATTCTAGCTTTTCCACTTGCTGCAATTCTATTTGTTACTAGATTGACTATTGGACAATATGGATTAGCGGTACAATAATCAGCTTCTTCAATTCATTTTCATTTTCAAAGAATTTTGCCATTTTGTCTTATTTGGTGTCCTATTTATAGCAGGTTAAGGACTATAATGCTACCTTGGATTTGGAAAGCTATCAAGGATTTACCTGTTGGGTTGAAAATTGAGAATGCCAACGTTGAGATTTTGTGTTAGCGAGCTTCCTGCTACCACGCTATCAGAGAATTTGGACTAACGGTACAGTAATCAATTGCTCTTCAAAGGATCTTAGAATTTTGTCTTATTTTGTGTCATATTTATGGCAGGCTAAGGACTATGATGCTGCCTTGGATTTGGATCTAGATTTCATGGAAAAGTTTGTGCTGCTCCACTTGCTGTAGTTCGATTTGTTACTAGATTGGCTGCTGGAATATTCTCATGAGGACCTAGAAATTCAAATTCAATGGATTTGGATTCCCACAGTTTAAGCGAGACTCAATCCTTGGATATTCAAGTGCAAATAAGTGAAAATTTCAAAAGACAATGGAAGCCATCATGGGCTATTTGTCTTTTTGTTTCCATTGAATTACGTAGTTTTTCTATATATTCAGATGACTCTCTCTCTCACACATTTTGGATCCATCCTAAAGGATCTTTCCATTTTATCTTATTTGGTGTCCTATTCATGGCAGGGTAAGGACTATGATGCTAACTTGAAATTGGATCTCTATCATGCTAACTTGGAATTGGATCTAGATTCTATGATGAAGTTTGTGCTTCTATGCCTGACATTCTATCAGGTTGGTTTCTATATGAATCTAGTGACGACAACCCTTCGTAGAGTTTGCACGACCACGTTGTAGAAATAAATGGCAGTTGCACGACCACATTATAGAAATAGATCACAGTTTCTTGTTTTATATCTAGTGGTAGGGAAAAGGGTGAAAATGTTATTGGTTTGAAAAGTTACTGCCTACATCCTCACTTAGAATATTGGAAGAACAAAGTTGAGACGAACATTGATTCAGTCATTTCTTTCAAACTCTCTTTTCTAGCTTCACGAAGTATGGTCAGCTAGAGTAATGCAATAAGCTAGCTGGAAGATTCTTTGTTGAAGGAAAGACTCCTTGCTTATTAATAAGGCTCCCAGTATGTTTAGAGCAACCTGTCTAATAAGTAACTACCAGACTAACTACCCAAGAGCCAAATGCTTTTAAAATAAAAATGTTTACTTAAATTAATTTGTGTTTCTATGTTTAATATGTTTTCCGAAGCACCTTTGACAAATTTAGTAATTTGAAGGGTATAAAATTTCTTTGTTTTTACAAATTGTTGAAGGAATTGCTTTGTCAATGGCATCTAAAAGCAATACTGACTTTTGTTGGTTTGATATTGATGGGGATATTGATTCACTCTTCAAGGTGCAATTCTTTCTTATTTATTTTCATTATTTTTTTATTATATTGAATTATTACTTTACGTCTTCTTGTCGTGCCTTTAACCATCTCCTTCTTATGAGCTTCAGACAGTGAAGCTTTAATTAAGTTTTCATTGGGTTGCACGTCTCATTGAATTATGTCGTCTTCGTCACTTATGTAAATGCAGATGGATAGTTGTGGTTTAAAGTAACCTCATACAATTTTTTTTTTCATAAGCATGTTTATGAAAATTAGTACAGGATACCTTCCTTAAATATTATTTTGAAATATTATATTCTTAAACATTCGAAAATGGTTGAAATACGACCTTTACCATTAAACCTTTTAATTTTCTTTTTTACTATATGGTCCTTTTCACATTTTTTAAAAATCTTTAAGTATATATTTTTTAAGAAGAACTCTTAATTAACTGCTTCTGTATTTTGTAAAACTATCTAATTATCTTGTTACTTGCATCTTTTCCAGTTTATTACCTCATCGACACTTATAGGAAGGCTATCAAGGATTTACCTATTTGGTTGAAAATTGAGAATGCCAACGTTGTGATTTTGTGTTTGCGAGCTTGCTGCTACCACGCTATCGGAGAATTTAGATTAACGGTACAATAATCAATTGCTGCAATTTTGTCTTATTTGGTATCATATTTATGGCAAGCTAAGGATTATGATGCTTCCTTGGATTTGGATCTAGATTCCATTGTGAAATTTGTGTTTCAGTGCCTAGTATTCTATCTGATCCACTTGTTGCAGTTCGATTTGTTATTAGATTGGCTACTGCAATATTCTCACGAGGACCTAGAAATTCAAATTCAATGGATTTGGATTCCCACAGTGAAAGTGAGGCTCAATCCTTGGATATTCAAGATTTACAGGATAAAGATTCTGGGCTTGAGTCTACCTCTTTTCAATCCAATTCTTTTGATGCTTCTGATGTGAACTCTGATAGTGGAAGAGGAGATGATGGATAACGTTGCATAAGAGCCACTAGAAGTGTTAGAATCGTCAAAATCTTTGAGCAATCCGAGTGCTGCAGAATCAGATGCTTTGGCATGCCATATGAGGATGGCACTTGCACCTTCAAAGGCTGTGATATAGTTAAAGATCCTTTGGACTATTGTTTTTTGGTACAAATGGACTAATATGTAATTAAGAAAGCACTACAAACCTTGTTATATTTTTTAAGATTCGATACCCTATTTTGATGGTGTAAGAAAAATTTTGTGCGTGGTTTTTGTTTTAGGATATACTTTTTTTTTTTCTTTTTCTGTTCATCAATATTTGGATGTTTACTTGAAAATTCTACACACATTTGAATGATTGAGGTTTGTTGCATGCAGACTAACAATGGAAGAAAATGGCTTAAGAAAATCCAGAAAGATTGGAGTGTCCTCTAGAGCAATTTACCAGGTAAACAATGCTCATCTTTGCTTGATTATGTGGTTATGCCATGTCTTCTGACATTCATACATGTATATGTTACTTGACTTCTAATTTTGACCCACAAGTGAATTCTTGTAACAGATGGTGTATATGTTTGATTCTATGAAGACCGTATGAACCTTTTAAGAGCAGTCATTGTAGGGGCTTACGGGACCCCTTATCAAGACGACCTCTTCTTTTTTTATTTTTACCTCCAACAGAGTATGTATCCTGACATTCCATCAGTAAGCATTACTTGCCTTTTAATCATTCTACATGTCATAGCATTAGGCCACCTGTGAATCCCGATATAGAATTCACCAATGGAGTTCCTTCTAATGAGGTTAACATATTATCGCTCAGATGGGTGGCGAATAAATTCCAATATTTATGAGGAAGGAAAACACGTCCTTAGCCTTTTAAATACTTGGACTAATAGAGGAAATAAAGGAGTGAGATTCAAAGTCCTCAAGCATCCTTCAAGTGTTGGTCTCACTTCATGGATTAGTGTTGAATTTAAAAGCATATATTATTGAAGTTGGATATAACAAGCAAGTTGGAGCGCCAGAAGTAAAGAAAAATTCATTGTCGTACGACGAGAACACTTTCTTATTAAATTGCAAGACAATCGTGTATCTTATGAGGAAGCCTTCTAAGGTGAGTAATCTTTGTTGTGATCTTTTTCGGGCGACAATCTCCCAACGTCATATGTTAAAATGACTAGAACACATCTTGAGTTTCTTTCTTTCTTTCTTTTTTTTTTCCGTTTCCTGCTTCAATCGGAAATGTACTTTTATACAACAAGTTAAAACTTCAAAACAAGATGGAAGCCATCATGGGTTATTTGTCGTTTTGTTCCCATTAAACTGCGTAGTTTTTATATATATTTAGATGACTCTCTCTCACACACATTTTGGATCCATCCTGAAGGATCTTCCCATTTTGTCTTATTTGGTGTCCTATTTATGGCAGGGTAAGGACTATGATACATTTTGGAATTGGATCTAGATTTCCTGATGAAGTTTGTGCTTTAATGCCTAGCATTCTATCAGGTTGGTTTTTACATGAATCTAGTGACGACAATCCTTCCTAGAATTTGCACGGCCACGTTGTAGAAATAAATGGCGGTTGCACGACCACATTATAGAAATAGATTGCAGTTTCTCGTTTTAATCTAGTGGTAAGGAAAAGGGTGAAAAGGTTATTGGTTTTAAAAGTTTCGTTGCTGTTATCCTCACTTAGAATATGAGAAGAATAATGTATGCGGACATTAATTCAGTCATTTCCTTAGAACCATCTTCTCTAACTTCACGAAGTATGGTCAACTAGAGTAATGCAATAAGTTAGCTGGAAGATTCTTTGTTGAAGGAAAAACTTCCTGTTTACAAATAAGGCTTTCAATATATTTAGAGCAACCTTCATAACAAGTAACAACCAAACCAACTACCCAAGAGCCAAAAGCTTTTAAAATAAAATTGTTTACTTATAGATTTATTGGTCAATTTAAGTTTAATTTTTTTTCTCTGAAGCACCTTTGACAAATTTTATAATTTGAAGTGTATAATATTTATTTGTTTTTACGAATTGCAGAAGGAAATTGCTTTGTCAGCAACATCTAAGAGCAATAATTACTTTTGTTTGGTTTGATATTGATGGGGATATTAATACTACTGAATAACTTAATAAATACTTAAAGAAAAATATTTTTTTAAGATAAAAAAGGTTAATAATATTATAAATATTATTAAATAGATGTTCATTATGATTTGTGTCAAAATGTCATGTGCTACTTCCTCCACATCCAATTGCATTGTCATGTGTCTTGAAGTTATCTACCCTTAGTGATCATGTAATTTACTTCATGTTTGTCAAATTGTCTATAAATAGTGATATATTGTAGGTTTTGTAAGACACATGTTGGTTGAAATTCCAAAGAACTTGTAGATAGTGGAGATTTTTGGAGTTTATATTTTCTTAATTTCTTAACTTAATTTAATTTAATTTATATATTATATTATATTTATCTTAATATTATATCTTTTCGATATTTATGTTTTCGTTGCGTCTCATTTTCATACTAAATAACTATATATTTCTAAATTATCACATTAAAAACAAAATGTGCAAAAAAGTATATGAGATAAATATAATAATGTGATTTGAATGAATTCATATAGATTAAATAATAATTAGGAAGTGAAAAGCTATTATAATTTAGTTATAAATGTTGAATGTTTATTTAATTGCTCTACTTTTAAAGTAAAAGCAATAATAATAATGAATAAAACATTTTGGACTTTTTTTTACTACAATAATTAAAGGTCGTGGATTCAAACCTCCCACCTCCTCAAATTTTAGTTTTTAGTTTTTTTGTTAATAATTTTAATAAGTTATAATATTATATTTTTAGAATTGCACTATTTATTATTAATAAAATAATTTTATCAATTTACATGTGAAAACCAATATACATAAGACTATCTTTTTTATTATTATTATTATAACATAAAATGAAGCAAAAATATCTATCAGGACGTATCACATATAGTAATAAAGTAGTTGAACAAAAATGTGAAATTATAAAAACATTGATTTTTTACTTGAAAATTAAATGAAAAACTTATTTTTATGGAC
The DNA here is from genome assembly GCA_037974625.1 of Cucumis cinereus. Taxonomy (NCBI): domain Eukaryota; kingdom Viridiplantae; phylum Streptophyta; class Magnoliopsida; order Cucurbitales; family Cucurbitaceae; genus Cucumis; species Cucumis cinereus. Next base: position 13,364,544 of record JBBPDJ010000023.1, read on the forward strand.
TAAACTTGGTAATTTAAAAATGAGATTTTACTGAATAAATTTATGTATTAAACAAAATCCGGTAATAAATTAATTAGAAAATAATTATTAAATTAGGGGTTTTCTAAATATAAAAAAAACAAATTATTTATATTTGACGGACAAAAATTACAAAAAAAACAAAAAACAATTACACTTAAATTTCTACTCAACATAAATATTTTATCAAATTTTCTATTTTTGACAACAGTTTTTCTATTTTTGATAATATATTGTCCAATTATAAATACTATTTAGTTGAAATAATTAAAAAAAACATATTTCAATTTTAATTCACCATAGACATGCCGATTACGGTAAGCTGGCTTGGCATATACGAGCACTTGCAGGTTGTAGAATACTAGTACTACAAAAATCAGTTCAATTTTTATTAATCTAAATGTATAATATTTCAACTTTTTTAATGGGTTATTGATGGTGGGTTAAGACCTGATTCAATATGGCTCAAACGGGTCAAACCGAAATGCTCACGATTCACGTGATATTTGCGAACCATACCCTAAACTTCGGGTTTGTTAGGTTTTTTTTTTCTTTTTCTTTTTTTTTTTAACGAAAAACTATTATATATTTAATTTTCTGACATGTTTTCTTAAATCAATCACATGAAAAAAAAAGCGAAGGTAATTGGTGTTTTCAGCATAAGAAATAATAATAAATAAAAAATTATATATATACTCGAGCTTCTAGCAAACAAATTGAAGGAGAACGAGAAACCTAGATTCTAGATCAGATAGCTGAAGAATAGAAAAATCCAATCCCTTGTTTTTCTTCTGATTTTTGAGCGAAATTGAGGCCACCCATCATTACAATTTCAGATCCCCCTTTAATTTCAGGTCAGTTTTTCAACTCTCTTCTTCCAGTCTTCTTGGATTTTGGATTCATTTCGTCGCTTCACTGCCTTCACTTTCATGCTCTGAATAACTTAATTTTGAGAATTACTGGTTGTTTGATGAGGAATTTAAAAAGGGGTTTCCTTCAAATTCAATTCCAATTCCATTGCGATTTTCTTTGCTTATTTGAGTAATTTAGACCTTTTCTTGCTATGGGGGGGCGATTTTAGAATTAGTGAGGAATTGGATTGCGTTGGGTTTCATTGTTCTGCTGATTTGGTTTCTGAAAGATGGGTGAAAAATTTTGGGCTAATGAAGAAAAGAGAGTTGTGGTGGAATCAATTGTTGGTAGTGAAGCTTGTGAGTTCTTGATTTCATTGGCATCTATCAATATCTTACCACAAGATTCCTTCCAATTTTCTCTTGATGATTCAAGTGTGAATCAAAGGTTAAGCCAAGTTTTGGATGGTTCTAGTTGGAATTATGCAATCTTTTGGCGTGTGGTTACCTTGAAATCAGGGGCTTTGGCTTTGATTTGGGGTGATGGGAACTGTAACGATTCAAAAATTGAGATTGGAATTTCTAGTGGGGATGTTCAAGGAGGGAAGAAAGAGGAATTGAAGAGGCAAGTGCTTCAAATGCTTCAATCTTCATTTGGTCGGTCTGATGAAGATGGATATGGGGCAAGGAGAGATGAAGCGTCGGATATCGAGATGCTTTACTTAACTTCGAAGTATTACAAGTTTATGTGTGACTCTGGGAGCAGTCTTGGGGAGTCTTACAAATCCGGTAAGTCTATATGGGCTTCAGATGTAACGAGTTGTTTGCGTAATTACCAATCGAGAGGTTTTCTAGCTAAAGTGGCTGGTTTGCAGACATTGGTATTTGTACCAGTGAAGTTGGGAGTTGTTGAACTTGGATCTATTAAATCAATTCCTGAAGATCAGGGTGTTCTAGAGTTGGTTAGAGCTGCCTTTGGGGGATCAAATACTGCCCAAATGAAGGCCTTTCCAAGGATCTTTGGACATGAACTAAGTTTAGGTGGAACAAAACCTCGATCGCTTAGTATTAATTTTTCACCGAAGTTGGAAGATGATGCTAATTTTTCATCAGAAGGTTATGAGCTGCAAGGTTTAGGTGGCAATCATATATTTGGGAACACTTCAAATGGTTGCCGAGGTGATGATAATGATGCAAAGTTGTTTCCACATGGAAACCAAGAAGTTGTGGGGGGTTTCAATGCTCAAACAAGGCTTTCGACTATGGAGTTCCCGAGGGATGAGTCGTCTCCTCAAGGAGATGACAGGAAACCTAGGAAGAGAGGGAGAAAACCTGCTAATGGGAGAGAAGAACCGTTGAATCATGTGGAAGCCGAACGACAGAGACGTGAGAAACTTAACCAACGATTCTATGCATTAAGGGCTGTTGTCCCAAATATCTCTAAGATGGACAAGGCTTCTCTGCTCGGCGATGCTATTACCTATATTACTGATCTCCAAATGAAAATCAAGGTTATGGAGACTGAAAAACAAATGACTAATGGCAGGGAGAAAAACACAGAGATCGATTTTCATGCAAGAGAAGAGGATGCTGTTGTGAGGGTGACTTGTCCGTTGGACTCGCACCCTGTTTCTAAAGTAATCAAAACATTTAGGGAACATCAAATTGAAGCTCAAGAGTCGAACATCGCGACCAGCACCGACAATGACAAAGTTATTCACTCATTCTCCATTAGAACTGAAGGTGGTGCTGCAGAACAATTGAAGGAGAAGCTGGTGGCTGCCCTATCAAAATGATATCATATGTAAAGTACCACTTCTATAAATATATAGAGCGAAGCCTTGACATGTTGATTTTCATGTAGTTCTATATGACTAGTTTATGTGCTTTGTTGTATTAAAATATGGAAATTGCTTTTTAGTGTAGTTTGTAAAAGCCAAATTACATTCTTCCGCTGTTTGTTTATAATATCTAAATGTGCCATGTTATGTATTGGATTGATAATTAATATAAGTTAAAGCATCAGTTATTAATTGAACTATGTTTAAACTTTCACATTTCTGTGTTTCCTAGTGTCCTTGGTAAGAATATATTCTACACTCATCATATCAACTATATACCTCCTTTTTCCTATACTTCATTGGCTGTCAATCAGAGGTATATTTTATATATATTTGTACTTCGTACTTCAAAATTCCTTTCTTACTAAGATATAAAAGCAAAATAATACTAAATAAACAAACATAAAAGGAAAAACCTCCAAGTTACAAACTTTGTCTTTAGCCTCTCTCTAGAGCCCCTATTCCTTTTGACTACAACCCTAAATATATATATAATTAAGGTGGTATGATTTTGGGAGGGGAATATGTGCTTTTTTCCAGTCAAAAGTATAGTACTCACAAAACATAGTTAAAAGTATTTTTAAGAGCTCTAAAAAATAGTTAAAACTCCTTTCACACAATTTGTTTTTGAATTTCATTCAAAACTTTATATCGTAAACACAGTCTTCCAGAATATTTTAGATATTGACGTCAGAAGTTAATATGTTGAAGTTAAGAAATCTATGATATTAGGGGTATATGCAAAGTTGTACGATGAAAATTTTCGATGAATGTACACATTTCATGAGTAAACACTATTAAAGTTGTGTTATTTAATACCCACTTATAAAGTCAATGACCAAACTTCTTGTGAGTGTTTATTGAATAAGTGTGTTCAATCAAAATTGCTTTTAGAAAAAGATAACAACTGAATCCACATAGTTCAAAGCTAACATACAAAACAAAACAATGGATACACAATTCACAATCGCAGGTGCACCCTTTTGTCACTTTTCAATGAGATTTAATTTTAATAATTTTTTTTAATTTGATTGCTGAGTCATAACATTTTATTAAAATAATATCTTTAGAAAAAGAAGAGATAAAAGTCAAATCAAATATGTCTTACAAAGCCTTTGAGGAATAATCTCACTTTTGTATTAATTTATAAGCAACATTTGAATGTTAAATTTTTTCATAAATTAGATTATCTTTATCCCTTGGATTATTTCTTGGGTCGACTAGATAAATAGCAAATATTAAGGTTTAGTTTGGACAAATAGCAAAAAAAAAAAACTATAATTGTAAAAATGGCAAAATCGAAAAAAAGAAATAAAATACATGTATAAAATTGTCAAAAATGCCCCTACTCCT
>JBBPDJ010000023.1:13375857-13392372 GCA_037974625.1 Cucumis cinereus
TAAAATTGTCAATAAAAAGATTTAGATTTGTTATCATCAAAACACCAGTTAATTAATTAATTAAAATTAATTAATTTAAGTTTAAGGGTCAAAAAGCCAACAGTTATGAGTGATTTGTGAAGGGTTAATTCCCTGTTGATTGGTTTTATTCATGGACACTAAAATATATCTACAATGCGAAAAATGCAGCTATTAGTCTTTAACGGAGTTAATGAATATATGATTAATTGAGTTAATGAAGCTTACCTAATTAATCTAATATCATTGGAGCCTCTAATCTGTAGATTTATTAGGTCCCCTTGCTAGCTCACAAAAGATAGTAACGAGGAATTGTTTAAATTGTTTGAGAAAATTTTATGTTAATATGATTAATATAAAGTATATGTATTTTGATACATTACATAATATAGTTAATTATAGATATGATCTATTATCCAAACTATATAATGAGAGAGATAAATATTTGAATGAAATTCGAATATTAAATTCATATGAGTTGGATTCATATGAAACTATTATATATATAGTGAGTTGGATTCATATGTGTGTGTGCACACACACAAATAAGATTAGAGTATTCATAAGAATTGGATTCATATAAAATTATTGTATAAAATAAATATATTCGAATAAGATTCGTATATTAATATGAAGTGGATTCATTTAAGGACTACAGTGGGTTATGATATTATATTTGATTGAGATTCTAATGTTAATTAATTTCATATGAATTGGATTCATATAGAATTGTAGTGTAAGAGAGATATATGAATATAAATATATAATATTTATATGTTAATTAATTAACTTTATATTAAAATGTGATTTATTATAAGGTTATTTGACTTATATAATTAATTGACTAATGAAGAGTTAATTATTTAGTTATGAAATAAGGAGAGTGTGCCATATAAATATATATGATATTTATATGTTAATTAATACACATTATGATAAATATGATTTGTTATAGAGTTATTTGATTGATATGATTGATGTGCTAATTAATGGTTAATTAGTTGATTATGAGGAGGGTGGTAATCTTGTATTAGGTTTTGATGGTTCATTGGGTAGCCTCCACCTACACTTTCAATTTCTCTCTAACTCTCGTACTATCTCAACCATTCTCTCTAACAGTGGCGGATCTAGAATTCTATCTAAGAGGGGCACAAATTCATATAAATATAATTTTAAGCACATCGATATGATATTAAAATCACATCAAACCAAAAAAAAAATTAACTAATAGATGGATAGTGACAAACATTTTTTCTAAAAAAGAATAATAGGACTACTTGCTATTCAAAATTGAAAATTGAAGATCCAATAAGAAAAAAAAAATTAATATTTTTAGATACTAAATTTCAAGTTTATATATCTAGTAGAAATTTTTAAATGCTTATTAAAACTAAAATTGAAAGTTTAGATATTTGTTAATCATAATATTAAAAACTACGAACCAAACTTGTACTAACGCGAATGTAATTTATGGTAGAATAAAATAACAAAATAAAAAAAGTTTATATGTAAAAATAATAAATCATAGCTTTTTTTAAAAAATAATGTCACATTTTTAGTGGCCCAATAATATATATCGCTAAAATATACATTTAGTGACGTATGAACGATGTCGCTGTAAAAATTAATTAGTGACGAACAATATGTCACTAAAAGTGGAGTTTTAGCGACACGCAAGCGTTGAATCGCTAAAACTTTTAGTTACGCGGATATTACGATAGACCTAGCGACGCGGGGGGTTGCGTCGCTAATACTTTTAGTGATGTTTTCAATGCGCCATTAAAAACTGAATTTCTTGTAGTGTGAAGAGGGTGGTAATCTTGGATTAGGTTTTGATGGTTCATTGGGTAGCCTCCACCTACACACTCCCAATTTCTCTCTAACTCTCATACTATCTCAACCATTCTCTATACCAGTGACGAATCCATGATTCTATTTAAGAGGGAGCACAAATTCATATAAATCTAATTTTAAACACATCGATATGATATTAAAATCACACCGAAACAAGCAAAATTAACTAATAGATGGATAGTGACAAACATTTTTTCTTAAAAAAAAATAGGACTACTGGCTATTCAAAATTGAAAACTTAAGATTCAATTAGAAATAAAATATAATTTTTGAGATTTTTAGATATTAAATTTCAGGTTTATATATCTATTAGAAAATTTTTAAAATGTTTGTTAAAATTAAAATTGAAAGTTTAGATATTTATTAATAACAATATTAAAAACTAAGAACCAAACTTGTAATGACTCGAATGTAATTTTTTTATAAAAAAAATGGTAGAATAAAATAACAAAACAAAAAAGTTTATAGGTAAAAATGATATTGATATGCCTTAATTTAAAAAAAAAAAACTAAAAAACAAATAATCAAAATAAGTAAAACGAGTTTAAAACTTAACAATCATTTGTATATAAACATAAACAGACAAAATAAAAATAGAATTTAGTTTTTTTAACACATATATATATACATATTCCAACTTTTAAGCAACAAAAATCGGTAAAAAGAAAAGAAATTGCCTCCAATAGTTTTAAACACTATAAAATCAGGTGTTTTTCTTTTAAAATAACTCACACATTGATATAGAGTCTCTACCCATTTTCTAATTATTATTATTATTTTTTTTTTGGTTTGCCAACTCATTTTCCCTCTCACATCTTTAAAACAAAACCCTAAAACTTCTTATTACTGTCGCCGACTCCTTTGGTCGGATTCCATCTCCTACTTCAACCAAAAGGTGGCATTCAAATTCTACTCAACTTAGCTTATTTGTTCTTTTATATATATGTATAATAATTTATTTATTTTATCTTACTTTAATTTCTTCATTTTTTGAATTGTAGTTTATGAGATTTTGTTGAATAATGCAATAAAAAGTATTATTGTTTAATGTTCAAACTTGTAATTGCATACAACACAGTTTAATAGTTGTTGGAATTAGTAAACTCTCTACTTCAACTGTTAAATGGATCAACTACTAATTTTCATTTTAGTTTCATCAATTGTTTCAAATTAAAAAGAGCTTTAAATTGTTCTTATAAATCACACACAAGACAAGATGGTGCAGTAGATTGAAATATTTTGCCTTTTCTTGTGATACATGATACAAATTTTCAAGATTTGGATTAAAAAAAAAAAAACATGTGATAGGGATAAATGATAATTAAGAGAAATTGGTTTCCCTTGTTTTAAGACATCCAATCCCCACTATGTATTGTAAATCATGAATTGATCTCAAATTTGTGTATATGTTTTGTTTTTTTGAGTTTCCCAAGATATTATGGTCAGATGAGAGACATCAGACATGAGACACAGACACACATCAGAGATTTCAGACATCAGACAAGAGACATCAGATGGTCTTCTTCTTCATACATAACAATATAACTCATTTAACTCTCTCTTCTCTTCTCTTCTTCCAAAAACCCTAAAAATTACACACAAACAAAACAACACACCTCATTTTTCCAAGGATGCCCTCTGTTTTTTCAACCAACTTCCATTCCCCTCTTTATTACTTATTATTTACATTTAACCACTTCTCTTTCTCTCTCTCTCTCTCTCTCTTCACATTCAGAGAAAATGAGTGCCTCCCTAATTTGCTTCTTCTTCTTTTTAGGTTCTGTTTTGCATCAGATTCTTTTGTCATATGAGGTCAAAATCATGATGGTTTTTTTTGGAAAATTAGATGTTAAATATAATTGAAGGATTTGGTATTAAATATTCATTCATGTTATTCAAAACTTAAGGACTAAAAAAATGTAATTTTACCTATTTTTTACATCTTTTATAATGCTCCTAAAACATATCCTATTTAGACTGATTAAGAATAACAATACTAATAACGAGACTCTAATATCAGCACTTTTATAAGTTTGTAAGAGCTCAATTTTTACGATATAAAGTTTTGAGAGTATAATTATAACTACCACGATATACTTTAAAGGTAGATCTAAAACAAATCATCCTCAAATAATTTAAGGGTATGTTTGGGGGATAATGAAATTACAAAAATCACTTTTGATTGCCTTCAAAATCATTCACTAAAAACACACATTTAATGACAAAAACTAATTAAATATTCAATTTTACACTTTTAAACTTTTAAACACAAATTTTCACATCATCTAAATTAATTTTGAATTATTACAAACATACTTAGGTTATTGAAATGTTATGGAAAAAGAAGATCCAGAAAGAGAAAAAAAAATAGTTGAAATTAAAGTAAATAATTAAAAAAAGTTATTAAAGCATATATTTTGTTTCATTCAGTGTTCCAAATATAATATAATATCTAAAACAGACAAAAACTTGCATTTATTTCAACAGTTACGTTTCCATGCTATCACCTCTATTATTACGTCTCTCTCAAACATCATTCAAATAATAAAAAAATTAATAACATAAACCAATTAATTAATTCATTATTATTATCATTTAGGTCAAACATGAAAATGAAACTGTAAAGCTAATTGGCAAGTAGGGGACATATCACATATCCACACACAAAACACAAACAACCAAAACAGCAATTGTTAGCCACATGAAAACGGATCCAGATACATTAAGAAAGCAATCCACTGGTTCAGACCCTTCAACACAATGCAGGTACCTCTCCACCTTGATTTAAGAACCAATCCGCTCCAAAACAACAATGTATAACCCTAAAACCCCTTGAATCTGCATGCAATGAGTGAGATGAAAAATCTTAAATAATACAAACAAAAACAGGAAGACAGAATGGGGGGGGGGGGGGGGTGTTGTTAGTTGGTAAAGCAAATATATTATAAAAACAAAAATCAAATTGTAAAGGAAACCCTAAATTTTGTTTGTTGAGAAAGGGAAGAAGATGAAGATTAGGGTTTTGTGAAGTTTTTGAGTTGAGGGGAATGAAGCCTGGTCCGAAGCCTAAAAGTTCTCTCTTCTTTTCTTTTTTCCAAGTTGAAGAAAAAAAAAAGAAAAAAGAAAAAAGAAAAAAGAACATCTTTGTTTGAAAAGCCTCGAGCCAGCCAACATTCCTCACAACCCCCAACTTCTCTCTCTAAAAACCCTTTCTCTCTCTCTAAAAACTGCCCTACGCAATGGCACTACCCACACTCCCTTACCCTTAATTTATAGGGTCTTTTTCTTTTTCATACACTTTATTTATTTATTATTTATTATTTATTATTTATTTTTGGTTATAGAGAGAGAAACATACAAGTTTCCTTAATATATGTTAAAACAAATGGGAAAAAAAAAAACACAACATTATATGTTTCGTATAATATGTTTCGTACAGTGACGACTGAGTCTGGTTCTTGTAATGATGCTTTTTTTTACCTTCACATGTATACACACAATTTAACCAAAATAAAATCCCACTTTGTTTTAGCCCAAACATTGCCAAATAAGAACCTTAAAACTTCATCTTTTATAGGTGTAAATGGTTGGATTTGGCTTGGCTTTTGACCATCCATCATGTGGCAGATCCAAATTTTTTTTTTTATGGAACTAAAAATAATCTAAAAAAAAAATGTACAAAGGGTCTGGAAGACTTTTTTACCATAGACTATCTTATAATATTGTTATTATTTGAGTTTTTTGTATATATATTATATAAAAAGCATAAAGTTTAGGAGGGCTCGAGCTCCCACTGAACCTATACTAAATCCGTTGGTGCGTCATGTGAGTTCAATTTTGAAAATTTTGGGTTAAACTATCATTTTGGTTCTAAATGTTGTAATTTGTTCCATTTTAATTTTTGTATTTTATAAATATTTAAGTTAAAAGAAAAAAAATATTTAGAAGTAATTAAAACAAACAAACCATCCATTTGATAATTTTCATATTATCAAGCCTTTTTAGGTTTTGAACAAAAATGAAATGAAATGAAACATAAACATTGTATTTCACGTTTTCACTCGTGTATGGTATTCACATTTTGAAAACAAAATATCATGTAAATACGATATAACAAAGTTTCACATTTATATTTATGTTTTTCAAACAAATAAATTTGCTAAAATAATGACGTTCAGGTATGTTTTGATTAAAGTATTTTTTTAATGTAATATTAAAAAAAGAAAAAGAAATTGAATATTTAGAATTAAAATAGCAAACATAGGGTGTATTTGTTAATTTGAAACTGTAGGATAGCATCCATGAATTACACCACTATATATATATAATGCAATAGCTTTGATTTATAACTGAAAATAAAAAATTGCATTTTTAAAAAAAAAAAAAAAAAAAAAAAAAAATAGACGTAAATGGTCAGTTGCACCCATACATGCAAGATTCCAATGCATGGTATTAAAGGGGGGGAAATAAATGTGTTTTTATTAGTTAATAATAGAAAAAAAAAATAGAAAAAGAAAAAGAGAAGAAAGAGTGTGTGTGTGTGTGATGATAAGAAAATGATGGAGGAGGGTGTGAGTGAGTGAGATAGAAGAGAAGGGGGAAGGGATATGTATGACCTGCAGTTACCGGTCAAGGGGGCAGTGGGTGACCTGGTATAGCCAGTGAGAGCGGGGGGATTCAGACATGGACACAGACACGGCATGCACAACAAGACAAATGGAGTAATTAAAAACCACACTTCACACATGTCAGCCTTTAATGCCTAGTTTTTTTTTTTCATCATTACCTTATTATTATTTTTCCTTTTTTCTTTTTCAACAAAAAAAATAAAATAAATCTTCATTTGTTTGCTTTCTTTCCAACTCCCCCCCCCCGGCCCCCGGCCCCCGTACCTCCCTACCCGCACGCCCCGGGTGATTTTCATATATTTCCTTTTTTTTTTTTTTTTTTTTTTGCCAGAAAGACAAATAAAATACATTACAATTTTCTTTTTCATTGTGAATAAATAAATAAAATTTAAAAATGAGATAGGAAAGTAATTAAATTATGGGATATTATATAGTGTATAATTAATTTAGTATTATGATTTTGATTATTGGTTTTGAGGTAGTTAAAGTGTTTGATGATGTTGTTGGAATCTTTGTTTTTTGAAGCAATTTTGACTAACTGACAATCTTTACCAATGTGTGTATATATATATTCAGAAGTAATTCAAGAAAAACAAAGAAACCCATTAAATGCTTTTATAAAAATTAGGTACTTTCTTTTCAGTCAACCACACCCATAAAAGTCCAACACACATGCTTTTTTTTTTTTTTTTTAATTACTTTTACCAGTAAATTTCACATTCTTAACACACAATTTTCAAAGTACAATAATAAGTCAAGTAATTCATACACATACTAATTACAGGTGTTAAAGATATATAAATTTCAAATTATTGTGGTAGTGTTGAGGAGATGGTACACACAACATGTATTATTCTTAAATTTGTGATCTACAATATCCAATACTATAAATATGGTAATGATACCAGCATATCCTTAGAAAAGTCTGTATTGGTTAAATTAATAATAATTAAAAAAAATTAAATATAATAAAAATAGATGGATAGAAGAGGAACTAAAAGATTCTTGGATTGTGTGGGTATAAATGTATTATTATTAGTAGTAATGGTAATAAATTAAAAGGGTCTGTTCTTGTTTCTCTGCATTGATTAAGGACACTGACAATGTTGGAAACAAGGTTTCCTCTTGGAATTTGATGCAACAACGATTCATTTTTTTTTTCAATTAACATTCTGTTTACTTCCTTAAACAATTATCCACATTTTAAATAGAAAATATACATAAAAGGTTGGTTTTTATCAATATTTCTAAAATTTTGTGAAGTAAATCTTTTTTAAACAGGCTAAAATGTTCCTTATTTATATTATATTTATGTTACTACGTTTGATTATTTTTTTTTCATTGAACTTTTACAATATACTGAAAAAAAATCAATTTAACCCACGTGACGCTTTTGAATTTGAAAAAATATAGAAATATCTATAAAAATATTGAAATATTGACGAAGATTTAATATAATGAATACTTGATACTACATTATCTATTTTTTAAAAATAAAAGTTGACTGAAAATGGTTGGTTTATACTCATATTGGTTTTTTAACCTATCATTAAAAGTATCAAGTTATTTATTTAAGAAATTATTTTAAACTACAAAATTCTTCAAATTATTTACAAATATATAAAAAATTTTGATTTATATATTTAGATAAACATTTCTATCGCTAAAAGGATAAAAGTCTATATGAATCTATCATGATAAAAAGTAAAAATTTATTAAATTTTAAAATGAATTAGCTAATTTTACTGTGTTTTTTTAAAACATTCCTATTTAAATATTGTGTAAAAATTTAAAATTATTATCCAACCTAAGTTTTAAAGTTCTAAAACTAAATTCATTAACTTGATCTTACTCTAGATATTTGACTTTTTTTTTTTTTGAGGTTGAAGTAAAATAATAATAATAAATTGATAAAGGAAAAGGGAAATGGTAAAATGAGAAAGTAGATAATGTATTTGACTTTTTTAATAGTTTGTTTTTATTATAATTATTATTAAAAAATACTAAAAATAAATTATTTTCTTTAATTTATTTAGTTAATGAGAAGATTTTGAATTGGAAAGAGGGGTATTTTAGGAAAGTGAGAATGATAATGGTAAAAAGAAAAAAGAAATGAAGTTAAGAAGTTATGGGAAATGGGAAAGACGGCGATTGTGGAGGAGGAAGAAGAGCAGGAGGGCAAAAAAAAAAAAAAATAAATAAAGAAATGGGAGTGGGGGCCCAGAGGAGAAAATTGGACGGCTGAGATTTCTGAAACGAATCGTACGCTGCAGAGACGCGCCCACGTGATCGCATTGAATGATCGTGGAAAGCGGTACGACCCCCTTTACGGTTTGTGGTGCTGTGGGCCCCATTCCTCTTTCTCTTTCTCTCTCACCCTTTCCTTCCAACTCGGATGGGGACCACTTTTTCTCTTTTCTTATTTTCATTTTCCTTTTATTTTACTACTTCCCTTCAAATCCCATCAAAATCAATATACCCTACGCCGTAGTCCAACTTCTCAATCCCAAATTTAGGTTCGTGACGATGAATGAGTTATTATAGTATATAAATTATAATAAATTATATATTATTATAATTTGTGTTTGAGTGCAGAGTATTTAGTCTCGATTATTATAGTCTGTGTTTCAAGTGTAAATTATTATATTTCAAATTATAACCATCTGTAAAATAAATATTGGTTATTTTAGTCAGATCTACTTTTTTGTATTATTATTTTTGTCATATATATATATGAAATATCATTTTTGAAAAACATATTTAAAACTATATCTTTCACATATTTATACAAACTAGTTTAATACTATATAGATCCTTTTTATAAAATTTGATATGTAATTTTATTAAATCTTATTAATTATGTTTTTCATTTAATAAATTTAATATTATCTATATATATGATATTTAGATTTTGTAGGTTTTGAAATAATATTTTATAGACTTTTGTCACTTTAACTAATTTGAAAAAAATCATGGTTTTTTAATATCATAATATGTTAACTTCAAATTGAAATAAATTGGTATTTTAATATTGAATTCAATTATTGGAAAATTATAATTTTTTTATCAAATTATATTTGAAGAATAAAAAAATCATAAAGTTTTGGATTTTAATTTTCGGCGCTAAGTTTTTTTTCAGAATTGTACTTTTTAAGTTTAAAAATTAATTCTAAGTTTTCGAGCTAGTTAATTTGACTAATAAAAAAATAAAAAATATTATTAAACTAAATTAGAGATTTCAACACCTATAGCCTAAATAAATATACTTAATTTGATATGTATGTATGTATATTAGTACAAAAAGAAGCATGTATGTGAAGTTTATTTGATATACATACAATATATATATATATACACTAACACAATTCTCTAAAATGAAAGAAACATTAATTTAAAACAAAAACGAGAAAATAGATAATTTAAAAAAGATAGCTTAATAATAATAATAATTTAGAAAAAACCTCCAAAGAAAAAAAAGAATGAGAAAGTGTATTTTTAAAAAGATTATTATAATTAAACTAACAGTTTATTTGGAATTATTTAGGATTTTTTTTTTTTCAAAATTCAGTTTTATTAAACACTTTTGTTACAAACTTCTAAAAATAAAAACACAAATATGTTTTAAAACTCTTTTTAAAAAGTATTTGTATATATAAGTTTCTTTGGTTTGTTATATATACTAAAAATGTTTTGATTAAAATGTTTCAAGATTGATCGGTGGTAACTAGAGGTTGGTTGACGGAGGTCGCCAGAGTTGGTTGTCCAAAGTTCAACGGTAGAGTCACCAGAGGTAGTTGTCGGAGACTGGCCAGCGACGATCACCGGAGGTGATGTTGGAAAGTTGGTCGATGAACTTTTCAACTCTTGAAACAAATATCCCATTATGGTTATGAATAGTAAAATCATATGAGTTAGGTTATTTTAAATCCTAATCTTAATCCCTAACTAAAACTAAATATTGCACCAAACAAGAAATGAACTATTATAGTCCACTCCATTCCTAGCCCAACGCATGTCCTAATTGTTAATAATTCAATCTCTCTCTCTATATATATATTTTTAATCTTAACTAGATTAAATATTTTAAATTTATAAAATTTACAAAAAGTTACATTTTTAGTCCGTAAGTTTTAAATAATAAGTGTGTTTGGTCCTTAAATTTTAAAAATGTATCTTTTTAGTCCCCAAGTTTATAAGAATAAACTCATTTGATCCTCGAGTTTTCAAAATGTACCTTTATAGTTATCCAGTTTTTAAAAACAGGTTAAAAAGGTTCATCAAATAACTTTATACTTTTATTTTAAATAATTATATGACATTTTAAATTATAAGAATAATTTCTAAAAATCATATCATCTCCAAAACTATTTTTTTCTACTTTTAAATATCATATAATTATTTTAAAAAAATCAAACAATAAATACTTCTAGAACCTTTTAAACCTATTTTTAAAAATTCATGGGCTAAAAAGATAAAATTTAAAAACTCAGAAATCAAATGAGTCTATTCTTATAAGTATACAAACTAAAAAGATACATTTTTAAAACTTAGGAATCGAACGCACATAATCTTTGGAACTTAGGAACTAAAAAAGTAGTTTTCTCTCAAATTTATAAAACAAAAAGTATCTAACTTAATGTTGTGGGCACTTTTCCTCAAATTCTATTTTTACAAGATTGTTTTGAAATATAATCAAATGAACCAAAATATTTATATATAGTGCAAAATTTTATTGTCTGTTCAACATATACTGCAATAGATATCGCTGATGGATTGTAACATTTTCTATATTTGTAAATATTTTTCTTCAGTTTTGTCTTTTAAAACATTTTTCCAATTTTGTATATACTAAAAAAACTTAATATGTTATGTTTTCAAGAATGAGTTTAGCTTCATGAAGAAGATGAAATGTTTGATTCTCCATCTCAATAATTGTTGTATATATATATATATATATATATATTTATTTATTTATTTACTGAATATAATAGGCAAGATTATTTTTTTAGAAAGAACAAATTATAAATTTGATTCATATCAGTTTCTACTTTTAAAGGATTTATTTTAATTGTTGTATTAGTAAAATTGTGTATGCAACAGAAACCATTTAATACAAGAAGTTAGGGCTAAATTTCTAAATATTTATTGACGATAATGTTAAAGTGAAATTTAACTATAGATTTAAAAACAAAATTCAATAATATAAAAATAAAAAGCGAATGCCTTTGAAAGTTGATGAAAAGGTAAATATACTATTTCGATACTTTCGAATTAGAAAATTGTTCAATTTTAATTTATAAAACCTTAAATTTAGTTTATATTAATTGTTAATTGTTGTTTTTTAGGGAAATTGCAAAATCCACCTTCAAAATATGGTGATAGTTTCAATTACACTCTTAAACTTTCAATAATAACAATGGGTCACCTAATCTTCTAAAAAACTTAAAATTAATTACTCAAATTTACAATAATTATAAAAATTGAACCCACAGAAGACATAAATCTAATTATCAAATTTATAGCATCAATAAAATTTATATTATTAGGTAAGTCTGCAGATTTAATTTTTAAAAATAATAATTTAAAAGGATTTGGAAAAAAAAAAGTAGAAAAAATAACAATGATGCATAAATGATGTGACGATGATGGATGAGATGTGGATTTTGAATTGATTGATGAGAGAGGGGAAAGAGTTCGTTTTTGTATATGCAAGCGCTTTATGTTGCTGATTTTTCGCGAGTTTTGATTTTTACACTTCTCTCCACCATTTATTTTCCTCCAACAAATTATTTAAAAAAATATCTATCACAGTGTGATTAACAATTTTATATTATTATATGGTATTTGATTTACTAATTTCATTCTATTGAGTAAAAAAAAAGTTACGTATTACCTTTACGAGGTTGAAAGTTCGACCCCCCTATTATTATTGTATTTTTTATTAAAAAATTAATAATTTAGTTATTGAACTCTAATTGGTAATGATTTTGGTCCATATATTTGACAATTTGTAATATTTGGTCTATAAATTTTAATAACTAACAATTTAGTCTTTGTACTTTGAAATTAATAACAGTTTAGTTCCTAAACTTTAATAATTAACAATTTAGTTCATGTGCTTTACAATCGTGACAATTAAGGCTCTATTTATTAAAAAAAATTATTCAAACTTTTATTTTGTAGTGACTTTGTCTTTATACTTGATTGAAAAAAAATTGATTTGCAGTAAAATTATCAATCTACATGTGTAGTTTTTTTTCTATAAATATCAACCATAATTTCATAATAAAAACTAAATCATTACTAATCGTAAAATATAGGGACTGTATTGTTGCTTATTAAAGTTTAGAAACGAAATTGTTACAAATTTAAAAGGTTTTACTGACACATTGGCTCCACTTTTAAATCTATATACTTAGGGGGATAATGATGTGTTTACTAATAGCTATATACTTACATTTAAGAATCTTCAATATTAGAATTATAAATCTTCCATATTTATGGTAAATATTAATGTAGTCGTTGTCGTTAATGTTACTACTTGATCTCTAACGATGACAATAACATTAACCGTAAATATGACATATTATATCGACAGTAATGGTAACAATAACGTAACCGTAATCGTAATAGTGAATGAGACAAATTTAAAATTCTAAGTAAATGAGATTCAAAACAATCCAATTACATTTAAAATTCAAACTTATTAGAATTTATCCATTAATGAAATATAATTACGATTATATCATTTTTTATTACGATTTGATAAATATGTCAAGAGCTGTGGAGCAAGATTTAATTTAAATGATGTCTGGGAGGATGGTTGTTTTGTTGTTGGTTAAGGAATAAGGAGTGTGATGTCCATATATAAATTAAACTCCCAATAAACTGAACATTTTTTTACTGAATTTTTTTTTTAAAAAATTGTCTTAACATGTACCTTGTTTATTTTTTAATTTCTAAATGTATTTTGTAGTTTATAATCAATTAAGGACCCATTTGGGATAACTTAAAAAAAACTTTTTTTTTAATTTATTTTTATTTAAACTCTTTTGATAAAAAAAAATTAATATAAATCTCAAAAACTATTTTACGTGGTTCTCACTCTACGGTTTAGTTTTATTTTTATGTCTAAAATAATTTTATCATTAGTTTATTTTACCAATTTGAACTGGATTTAGTATTCTATTCTAAGGTGGAGTAGTGAGTTATTTACTGGATTTTAGTTAAATTTCGTAAATACATAAAATATCTGATCATAATTGATTTCATTTTTTTTTAAAAAATAAAAGGATTCAACTTTTAGAAAAGGTAGTGGTCTCTGTAGGGATTTTCAGTTAAATTCTCCAAATACATGAAATTTCTAAATAAATTTAAATTTTAAAATTGAAATATTTTTCATAGCCTTATTCAATTGAATTTCAACAAGCTACAATGGTTCTTTTTAATTAAAATGAGATTGAGTAGTGTTCTCTTTTTGGAGTTTATTAAATTTCTCAAATACGTGCATCAAATTTCTCATCAATCATCGATGGCGAATATTAGAAATTGATCAACCATGTGTATGTGTAATAAAAGTAAGATAGATGAGGTACGAGTGCAAGCATACATTATCAACGAATTAATACGTTCTCTTGGAACATTCATAGTGTCAAATCCCATAAGACTAGAACTAAATCTATTTTGATTATGACAATGGACTAATGAAACTGATGGTAACTAATAGAGCGGTCAAATAGTGAATAGACAGAAAGTTAACTTAATAAATAATAAATTATGATGGATAAAGGTAAACAATGATTCAACCTTTTGGAGGCTAAGTCTTAAGTAATGTGGTCGGATCGTACTAAAGAAGTGAATTATGAGCATGAATAGAAATCTTCTCCGATTCGATTTTGTGTCAAGTTTCTTTAGGAGACTTAAATAGCTAATGTCTAATATTTCTATATGGTTAGCCAGATCTTAGATGACTTCATGTACAATTTCTTTGTCCTATAGAGCCCCTTATTTCTAAGCCAACATGACCATCGCATTTCTTAGCTCTTAGTGCTATATTCCTTTGTAACATTCGTTTAATCCACGTCTGGTCTTAAAAAAAATTGGCATCTACTCCACGTCTTCAAAACATAGAGACTTGAAAAGATAGGTTAAAAATCCAATAAGAAGATGCTCAATCTTAATTCTTTTGAAATTAATTGTGCACCAAAGTTGATAAAGCAATCCCATAATTTCTTGATTTTCAACTCCGCTATGAATAATGTTGATAAACACCTATAATGTGCTTATTTTTTACTTCTTTACTTAGAGTTAATTTTATTAAATTTAATGTGTTTGCTAATGTTTCTTAGTAAATTGTGATTAATTTATCAATTGGGAGCAAAATAAACAAGATCAAATAAAATCGGAAGTTTGGAACAAAAATGAAGAAACGATGAAAAATTACGAAAATGCCCCTAGAAATAGGGCAACATTGCAACGCCACCCAAATCAGAGCGAGTGCAAGTTGTCCCCCATGCACGCAGTTGGTAACATTCAAAGAGAACAACGTCGCGAGACTGTGCCATAGTGTCACGACATTGAGCGACAGACAAGCATGAGTGGGGCATAGCGGACGACCAAATGCGATAGGTGGAATATTCCACCAGCATTGCGACGTTGTCCATAGCGTCGTGATGCTACCCTCGTACGCAACATCTATAAATTGAGCTCCTAACTATTATTTCAAGCATTCCATTCTATCACATCTTCTCTAGATTCAAATTTTCTCTCCCCCTCTTCAAATTTCTGAATTTTTATCTTGTATTTCTTATTATTGTTTAGAAGACATTATTACAGTGACTACAATATTTTTCAACTCTGGGAAGGATTTTAGGTTGTGGATTTCTGTGAGGATTTGTTCTTAATGTTGAATCTTCTTTTATAAACAACTATCTATTCTTGTTTATCTCTTTAATGGAATACATTTTGAGTGATTTGACAAATCATGATAATTGTATCTTGTTTAGTTATTCATTTTAGCACTTTGTTTTTAGAATGAATTAGAATAATGATTAGGGATTGATTGTATGTTTGAGACCAAATTTCGTCTAATATATTTCCATGAACTAATTAGAATCGATAGTTAATCAATTGTTAGAAGTAAGCAAATCTTATTTAGCATTTGGCACAACTTGTAACATTTCACCTTCAATGTAAACTTAGAGAAGGTTTCTAGGGTGTTTGAGCTTGAAATTTCTTTAAAAAATTTAGTTTGATTGAATTTCTATCAATTAATACTTCTGATGTTTATTGTGTATTCAATGAATGGTCGTGTTTATTGAAAAGAATGTTCAAATAATAAGTATCCAATGATTAGAACTATAACCAAATCCACTCTTATCCCTCGGTTGTGTTTAATATATGGCATTCCTTAAAATAATTGTTCTTGATTTATTTGATACAATTTACTTTTTGTATGCAAATATAATTTCCTTTCATAGATCACTAACAACCACCATTTTTTTTAACTTTTCGAATTTGATAACTGCATGAAAAACAAAGATAGACTCTCTATGAGACGACCTGTCTACCAGCTACAAGCTCATTAGGGTTGTTTTTAATTTTATACAAGTAATGCCAAAGAAGATAACTAATCTTGAGCTACAATTTACAAAATCATTAAGACATCAATGGAGCCGTTTAGTGGGTTGTGTTAAATTTCTTACATGTTGAGGGAAAGAGGTAAAATCTTCATATTTTTTTTAAATGTAATGAAAGGATAATTTAATTAATGACACATTTTTTTCATCTAAACCCTATTTTCCCCGTTCCCTTGTGTCATTGAAGCCTCAGATTGTAGCAGTGTGTCCTATTTGGGCCACAAAAAGAAAATTGAGTCAACAGCTCAAACCAAATTCCTCAACCCATCCTTGATGGAGGTTGAGCCTTGAAAATTAATAAGGGAAATTTGACTAGATAGCAACTTTTAAAGTTGCAATTGGAAATATAACAAAAAAATAAAACAATAAGAAAAATA